>JAABOM020125537.1:0-21873 GCA_011800125.2 Solanum clarkiae | reverse complement strand
TTTTTAAATAGACTTTTTTCATATATGAGAATAAAAAGATTAGTCTTTCAACTTCTTTGAGAATAATAGTAGTTGAATTAATAAGTTGTTATTCAAATAATAAAGGAAAAAATCTCGAAGTGGTTCATCCTATTGTACTGAGAGTTAAAAAGCAAAACTTTAGATTCTCTTATTATTACAAATAATTGAAGGGTATTGTTCACCTTCATAAATGAACAAATAGTTGGGTCTTTGTCGATCAACTTACACGAAAAAAATTTGACAAAAAAGATTAATTAATCATAAAATATTAAAAATATAGATTAATTTCATAATTAAAAGAAAAAATAATAAAACTAACCAGTGCAACTTTTTACTATATATTTCGAATTCCTAATTTTACCTAATATCTCATGCTTTATATTTTTCTCTGACTATATACTTTAGGATTCTTTAATTTTAAATATTATAAGAAAGTGAAATAATAGTTTGAGAAGAAAATTGGGTACGGGTACAATATAATATTAAATATAAAACTTTTAAAAAGTAACATTAACAATAATGATAGTAGTAAAACAGAAAATGAAAACTTGGAGTTGCACCAAAAGAAAAATGAAAGTTATTTGTCAAGAGTCTTTATATTGTACCTAATATATAAAATTGATATACGTAACTTAGATTTAACTATTTCATCTAACTTGACTTTCATAAATAAAAATGTCACGTAAAAAATACTAATGGAGAATGGCATTTCTTAAAATAATTAAAAATAAAAATGACAGAGAAAAGAAATAATTTTTTTATCTTGTCTAATAACAAATAACTTAATAATGTAAAAAACTTCATGCATTTTAATAAGAGAATACCTTGGAACTCTTATAATATAATTTTCTCTTATCATATATTTTAGGATTTTTTGATTATTACTTCTCATAATACCTCTTATCGTAAATAATTTTCTCTTATAAAAATATTTCCAAGCCTTTTTTTTTCTCTAGGCAAATATTCATGCGATAAAGTTGACTTTAATTTTTTTGTAGTTAACCTTTTTTTCTGTGTGTGTTTAACATGTTTTCTATATAGCACACAAATAATATAACTCTTTAGATGACAATTTCCTATTGACAAACATAACATAAAATTTTAATTGTTATTGATCTATAGCTTTTATCTTAATATAAAGGAATTATAGACTATTTTAATATATTCTTAGTATATTTCTATTCTAACAATACAAATTTATAATGAATAGGGGTAAAACTAAAAAAAAAAAGTGATACCGTTAATATTAGGAATAAAATTATTTCAAAGAATTGTCGGGTTTTATTAGTAGGTTTGTTCTTACTAAAAAATAATAAATTAATATTGAATGTTGTTTACTTTCGCCGAGAATGACTGCTACTTTGAACGACCATCTTCCCTTATTTGTGTGATTCTTTGACTTTGAATTAGACACATGACATCAATTTGTTCAGAGAAAAATACAAGTATGTATAGTTATTTAAAAATTAAATAATTACTTGTAATAAGATAGATATTTCAATAATAAATACCATTGATCCATATTTGATATAAAAATGAATGCATTACTTACCAACAAGACAAATCATCAATTATCATCGTTAATTTGTTTAGAGAAAATTCAAGTATGTATAGTTATTTAAAAATTAAATAATTACTTGTAATAAGGTAGATATTTCAATAATAAATATCATCAATCCATATTTGATGTAAAAATGAATGCATTACTTACCAACAAGATAAATCATCAATTATCATTGTCAACTCTTTTTCTATTTTTTTCGAAAAAAAGTAAAAGTAGAGTTGATAAATTATGTCAAAAACGCTGCAAAATAAACTAACATCACGTTATTAGAAAATAAATGATCTAGATAGATAAATACAAAATACAACAACATGAAAAATTAAACAACGTGAGATGTATATATAGAGGTAAAAATTTTAAAATAAAAATATTGCAAATTATATGTAAAATAATAATATAACCCTTTTCAACTTTTTATTTATTTACTTATAAAGGTCTATATATAAACATTCTATCACTAATTAGAACTCATGATAAATTAGGATTTTCATTAGCGGCTCTAGGTTTCTTGATTTAAATAAAGAGAAGTAGAAGTCTAACAAATAAAGAAGATTTACAATCTGTTAGAACTCCTTATTTTATCACTTATTTCCATATATTTTAGAAATTAATACTATAAATATAATTTAAAGAAAATGAGTGAAAAGACAATTTTATAGATATTGAAATAGTATTATTACCTCATTAATTGATATAATTCTTAGATTTTAAATAGAATTAAGATATAATATGTCAAATTTTTTATTAAATATTAGGATAATAATTAAATAATAATTATTTTAAAAATAATAAATAACAAAATTTGTTAATGGATATCCTTTTTCTATTTTTATGGGGACTCTTTTTGAATTTTCAATTTTTTTGTATGTTTTCTTTTCCCTTTCTTTTAAATAGTTTTTGGATTTTTTTTATTTTTTATTTTGGGATAACTTCAATATTTTCAAAACAGTTTTTTTTTTTTTTTTGCTAGCACGGAAAAAGGGAAACAAGGGGGACGTGTTCCCCTTTTTAAAAAGAAGCTTTTTTTTTTTTAAATTATTATCCGAAAGTTTTAGATCAAGTCTATTTTAGTTAGAAAATGATTTCTTGTGTAAAAATTTAATTATAATATTAAATTTTAAGTGAAAAGGATTCTTTATGTGAGAATTTAGCTATAATAAGAAAATGTTCTCAATTTAATTTGTATTAAATTTAATATTATTAAAATAAATAATAATAAAATAATTTTAAAAAGATGGTAAAAGAATAATTTTAAACAGCATTATTAAGATCTTCACACTTTTAATACAGTATAGATTATGAAAATTTATATTCATAGTTGAATGATGAAAGAGTTGAGGTGAGGACATAGTTGAATGATGAAAGAGTTGAGGTGAGGACATAGTTGAATGATGAAAGAGTTGAGGTGAGGACGAACTTCTTTCACTCCATCAACTTGAAGTGACATGACCAAGCATTTGTCTCTTTAATTTCACAGCTTATTTGTTAAAATATCAAAGCCCTTTACGGATCAACACAACCAACATAAAATAAAAATAGACAGGATTTGAGTTAAATGCCCAAGATATCCTTGGTGGCAATTTCCATCCAGGTAAGTTTAACCATAATACTTAGGGTTTTGACTTTTTCCTTGCATGCCAAACAAGTATCTCTTGGATGTCTAGAAGTATGCACGTCCTACTCCTTATTTTCTAGTGAGTATAGAGACATCATCGCATGTGGTTTCTTGTTTTTAATGGAATTAGAACACTCAATTAGAAATTTAACAGCTTGATACTCCTATAATTATTGCACTTTTGTATATCATTTTTGTTCTTATACAATAGTATCATGTACTCAACCGTTGTTTTTCGAGTACCATTAAGGTCCAAAATTTATTCCCCCACTCGCCAACAAATGTTTAAGAAAAGAACTAGAAAATCCATACTTGTCACCCTGTTAAGTCCTTCTAGCTAATTCTTGGAATTTGATGTTTACACTTGGTTTGAACTCTTCAAAAATTATTTGTGCTCTTTTTTCATTTATAGTCTAGGCTTCATGTTGTGCAAGTATATTTGTGCTATTTGTTCCTTTATTGTCAAGGTCTTCACAAGTACAAGTTTTTGGTTCATAAACATTTATAATTAGATTAGTATGCGTTGAATGTACGTGAAAGTAGTTGAATTTTGTTAACTTCTTGGTTAATCTTTGCTTTCAATTAATAACTTAAGGAAGTCTTTTGGATGTCAGATTATTTCAAGTCTTGAAACAACTCTGACTATTGTTGTAACAGGACACCAGAAAATATTAACAAAAAGTCAGCAAGTCATGCTATCATTTCATCTTCGATGTTTCACACTCTATTGTAATATATAACTCTTTACAAACAGCCATGGAAGAATGGAATTAAACCAAACTCAAACCTCGGAGAGTGGGATGTGCTCTGCTCTCAAGATGCTGCCAGTGCTAATAGTGAACCAACCATTTGGAAGTAACATGAAGTACATTACTTGAAATGCATATCAATGGTTATCATCTGCAGAATGAATATCTGATTTGGAGATGGAGATATCGTTATTCTTAATGAAGCATTGTTGGGTTCTATTGATAAAATGTGAAACCAAAATGAAGAAAAGAAAAATTCATCATATATATAAGAGACAAGTATTAAAAACACCTCGAACTTAAAATTAGTTTCCTCCCTATACTATTGATAGATTTAAAAACACCCTTCAACATGGCGAACCAAGCTTAAATATACCCTCGAACTTGGCACGAATTATTAGTTTCGTTCCTAAATTTATTGATATGCTTAAAAAAACCTCCCCCTGTCCTAGCTTCATGTTTTTGTGACTTATTAAATTTTGATTTGAAATTTTATAGAGCTTCATTCGCTGTCATATTTTTACAATCCCAAAATCTTCTTACAAAATTGTCATATTCCGACCATGAATTTTTAAGCCTATCAATAGTTTAGGGACAAAACTAATAATTTGTACCAAGTTCGAGGGTGTATTTAAGCTTGATTCGCCAAGTTGAGGAGTATTTTTAAGCCTATCAATAGTTTAGAAACAAAACTAATAATTCATGATAAGTTTAAGAATGTTTTTAATACTTCTCTCTAGGTATAAAAAAGGATTAGGAGTCTGGTGCTCTCAAATTTCACTATTTCTTTTCCCAATTTCCCAGTCACAGACTTTTCTTTCCCTAACAAAAGCAACTCTTTGGATCGTAAAAAAATTGCTGCGTCTTAAAAACTCAAAAGACACTTAACAAAATCTCAACTGACACCATTTGGACTAATTTAGTCTCTTCTTCTGTTTCAAAAAAACTCTAAACAAAGCAATATCTTATTTTCACGGTACTTCTCAAAATCCCAAATGACACCTTGCTCAGGGTTGGTTTGCTTTAAAAGTCCATTTGTTCTTTGTAATTTATGGTAATGCCATAATGCTTTTATCTATGTTTTCCAAAGAATGCGTCAATGATAACTTCATAGGATTGAGTTGGGGACCACTGCGATGGTGCAAGATGAAGAAGAATGCGCACGACGGTGCTATAAGAAGACAGAGAAGAGAAAAAGGATTCTGTTAGCCCTTAGGGCTTCTTTTCCTTTTATTAATTAATCAAAAATAACAAAGTAATAATATGTATGTACAGGTATATTGTATTTATACATCGTGTGCTCCCTATGGTACTTATAATGCACCTTCATATTATAGGATAATTTTCCAATTAATCCTACTAATCATGTAATTAATCTTCTCTTCCAATACCCCCTCAAGCTGGATGCATTGAAGACGTTCAATAATCCAAGCTTGCCAAGTAGGAAGGCATGTTGTGTGCGATTCAATGCCTTGGTGAGAATATCATCTTGTTGGTCTTTGGTGTTGACGTAGACAGTCTTAATGAGTCTTCGCTGGATCTTCTCTCTAATAAAATGACAATCGATCTCGATGTGCTTAGTGCACTCATGAAAAACTGGGTTGGCTGCAATCTGAAGAGCTGATTTGTTATCACAGAAAAGTAGTGTTGGTTCTTTCAACTGCACATCTAACTCTTTGAACAGGCTGGTTATCCACACCACCTCTGAAGTAAGCATAGCTAGGCTTCTATATTCAGCCTCTGTGGAGCTTCTTGACACGGTTGCCTATTTCTTGGATTTTCAAGATATAATGGAATCACCAAATTTCAAAAGGAAGCCAGTCACTGACCTTCTTGTGGATGGGCATGCAGCCTAGTCAGCATCACAGAATCCATACAATTGAGGCTTATGAACAGAACTCATAAGCAAGCCTTTACCAGGTTCAAGTTTGATGTACCTGATCACTCTCAATGCAGCCTTCCAATGCAATAATTTTGGCTTCTGCATAAACTGACTGAGTACCTGCATTGCAAAGGCGATATCTGGCCTTGTATTTGTGAGATAAAGTAACTTTTCAATTAACCTTTGATACCTTAGAATGTCTTCAAACATGGTGTCTGGTGCAAATTCAACACCAGTTAATGGCTGACTGCAGTCTAGTGGTGTGGTACAAGGCTTGGCATCACCTAACCCTGCTTCAGCTATCATCTCAAGAGCATACTTCCTCTAGTTCATCAATATTCCTTTGTTAGATCTCATAAATGCAATTCCCAAGAAATATTTAAGCTCACCCAAATCTTTTATCTTGAAATGGTCGTGCAGAACATGCTTTGTCTCCTCTATCAACTCAGCATCATTTCCTGTAATCAAAAAATTATCAACATATACTAAGACAATTACCAGTGCATTATTCTTCTTCTTTGTGAATAAAGAATAGTCTAAATGGCTTTGTATGTAGCCACAGCCTAACAGTACTTCAGTGAGTTTGGCATTCCATTGCCTTGAAGCCTATTTTAGCCCATACAATGACTTCATTAACTTGCACACCAGCCTCTTGTCCTTCTCAGCAGTATAGAAACCTTGAGGCAGCTCCATGTAGACCTCCTCAAGTAAATCCCCTTATAGGAAGGCATTAAAAACATCCATTTGGTAAATATCCCAACCTTTAGCAGCAACCAATGCTATAATAGACCTAACAGTCGACATCTTTACAACTGGAGCAAAGGTTTTCTGGTAGTCAATCCCTTCAGTCTGGTTGTAACCTTTGGCCACAAGTCTAGCCTTAAACCTGTCCACTTGACCATCTGCCTTATACTTAATCTTGTATACCCACTTGCAGCCAACAATGCTCTTCCCTTCTGGCATTTGAACTAACTTCCAGGTTTCATTTTCTTCTAAGGCTTGTATTTTCTTTTGCATTGCATCTCTCCACCTGCTATCCTTTGCTGCTTCTACAAAATTTCTTGGCTCAATTTCTATGGAGAACATGGACAAATAAGCTTGATAATTAGGTGAAACACTATCACAAGACATAGAGTTACTTTGAGAATAGGCCTTGGTTGTTTGAGCCACATAATCTTTCATCCAAATAGGTGGATGAGAGCTTCTAGTGGACTTCCTGGTCATATTATCATCAGGTTTACTCCACTGCTCAGCTGCAGGATTGACAGTATCAACCTAATCATTCCAATCACTTGCTGGACCTGAAGGATCATCACTGGGGATCACAGAATCAATTTCTATCCCCATATCATCTGCTGCAATGGGTGCAGAGGCATCTTCCTCTTTATCACAAGCAAGAGAGTTGTCTGAGGGAGCATCCAGATCTCTGTGGAATAGTGATTGCTATTTACTGACCATTTGTTTGAATGGAAACCCATCTTCCTTGATTGTTACATCTCTACTAACAATAAGCCTTTTTTGTGTTAAGCTGTATAATATGTACCCCTTTTGTATGGATGAGTATTCCATCAGTACACATGACTCAGCTCTAAGAGAGAATTTATCCTGTCTGATTGCTCTGGTTACATAGCATAGGCAGCCTAGTACTCTCAAATGCTCTAATTTTGCTTTGTGTCCATGGAATTGTTCATATGGAGACTTTTCCTTCAGAACTGATGTAGGAAGCCTGTTAATCAAATACACAGCTGATAAGACACATTCTCCCCAAAATTTAATAGGGATATTACCTTGAAATCTGATTGCTCTAGCCACTTCTAGTATGTGTCTATGCTTTCTTTCAGCCACCCTATTTTATTGTGGAGTGCATGGACAACTGCTTTCATATACAATTCCAAGATTCTTTAGCAAAGTACCACAATCAGCATTAAAAAATTTTGTACCATTGTCTGTTCTAATCCTCTTAACATACTTATTGAATTGGGTCTGCACTAGTGCTAAGAAAGATTTCAATACTGAAAACACATCACTCTTCAAATGCAGTAAGTACACCCAGCATATTCTTGAATGATCATCTACAATGGTTAGAAAAAATCTGAATCCATTATGTGTTGCAGTTTTATAAGGACCCCATACATCAAGATGAAGTAAATCAAAAATATTTATTGCTCTAGACATGCTCAAATTAAAAGGCAATCTAGTCTGTTTTGCTAGAGGACAGACAGAACATCTAGTAAACTCATCATTACTACCAAAGTTGATATGTGTGAGCAAATGTTGCAACACCCTTGTGGATGGATGCCTAAGTCTGCTATGCCACAGCATCTTCTCTGTTTTGTTATCCTGTGTCATCATCACTGCATGAGCCTCCTTATTCTCTTCTGACTGTATGATTGCAGGTAAGTGGTATATGCCATTTATTTCTCTATCAATCCCCTTCACTCTTCCAGTGGAGAAGTCCTGAAGCAAAAAGAAATCAGGAAAGAAATTGACTGAGCAACTTAGCTGCCTAGTTAGTTTTGAAACTGATAACAAGTTATGTTTAAAATCAGGCACCACTAGTACATCTTTTAATAAGTTTCCACCAGTTGTATGACAACATCCAACATGTGATACTTGTGCAGTCCTTCCATTAGGTAAGTACACTATTTTATTGGTATTCTCAGAAGCATGAAATAGTTTATCCAGGTTATGTGTCATGTGATAGGTAGCTCCTGAGTCAACTATCCAATTTCCTTGTCCTCTTTTTACTTTAACCTGTGCTATGATCATCAACAGATAATGCATTAGTCATAGTAAGTATACCTGCCATGTTTGCTTTGTTATCTACTCCCATACTTGAGCTTGAATCAGATGACGAAGCCTCCTTTTCCAATAGATGTAGAATCCTGCTGTATTGACTCAAAGTGAGAGCTGGTTGTGTATCAATATTCTTCATGGAATCAGTAGGGGAGAAGGCATCATGTTCTCATTTCTCATTTCTGTGAGCATCCACATGGTTCACCATGTCTTGATCCCTTTGGACCCTATTATTATGTGCTATATTAGGTCCGGTCCTCTTCTTGAATCTCCAATCAGATGGGTAACCAACAAGCTTACAACATATATCCTTAGTGTGTCCCTGCATTTTACAATAGTCGCAAGACATTACTGTTTCTTCATTGCTTGTGGGTGTTGAGATTCCCAATATTGCCTGCACTCCCATTTCTTCCAGCATAGAGTCCCGGCTGTTCACCATTCTCCGATGAGTTATAACCTCCCTTCTTATAGTAATTCCCCTTACCAGCATATAATGTCATGGACTCATTCACATTTGAACCGGCAGTCACTCGTTGGCTCTCATCTGATATGATCATCGCGTAGGCTCTACTTACATTTGGCAGGGGATCCATCATGAGTATTTGACTATGCGCATGACTATACACATCATTTAGCCCCATCAAAAAAGCAAACAGTCACAGATATTGTATGTGATCAGCATACATTCTAGATTTTTCACAATCACATGTCGGTGGGAGGAACCAAGGCATCAAATTCATCCCACAAGAGTCTCATCTTGGTGAAGTAACCAGAAACAGTCAGATTACCTTGGCTCAAGGTGCAAATTTCCCTGTGTAGTTGATAACTCCTTGCTCCATCCACTTTGTTGAATCTCTCGTTCAAGTCTTCCCAGACCATCGCCGCATCCGAAGCATATACAATTCCACTCAGCAGTTCTTTCGATATAGTGTTCATAATCCATGCGAGGACGAATGCGTTGCACTTTTCCCACTGTTCTTCCAATGCAGGGCCATAATATGTTCTTCTGCATGTTCTGAGAACAAATCCCAGTTTACTCTTGGCGCGAAGCGTGATTAGCAACGACTTACTTCATAGGGAATAGTTTTCTGCCCCTGTAAGTTGAACCGAGATGAGTACACTCCCCGGCGTGTCCGACGGATGAAGATATAGGGCATGATTCCTATTCTTCTCCATGGCATCGAGTGTTTCGGTTGATTTTGCAACTGATTCGCCATGTCCAATCGATGCGCGACTGGCTTCTCCTGTCTCTGTCATTGTTGAACCTGCTAAAGGACTTGTCGCCGTCGCCGTCGCCGTCATCAGTGGTGTTCCTCTGATACCATGATTGAGTTGGGGACCACTGCGATGGTGCAAGATGAAGAAGAACACGCACGGCGGCACTATAAGAAGACAGAGGAGAGAAAAAGGATTTTGTTGGCCCTTACGGCTTCTTTTCCTTTTATTAATTGATCAAAAATAACAAAGTAATAATATGTATGTACAGGTATATTGTATTCATACATCGTGTGCTCCCTATGGTACTTATAATGCACCTTCATATTATAGGATAATTTCTCAATTAATCCTACTAATCATGTAATTAATCTTCTCTTCCAATAGGAATGATATGTATGTTTTAAAAAAAAAAATCCCGAATTTTTGTTGAAAACCTTAAAAAAAATATGTTTTTAAGTGCGGGCGTTCTTCCATTAGAATGAAAATCCTCACGATTTAAACGAAAAATCAGTGAAGACTTTTTATGGTCAAAGTGTCTAAAGAGCTTTATCTCAATCATAATCACTAAAATAGTGAAAAAATATAGCAAAAAATTCCAATTAACATTGCAAAGAAATTAAAATTAGGAAAGAAGTGTTACACTGAAAATCTTCCTATGATTTAGTTTTTCAATTATAAAACTCATTTCTCTTCCTTTTTTTCTTTTTCTCTGGTATGATCCTCTGTTTTGTTACTCAGACTCTTCAAAAAAGCAGATAGGTGCATGTCGAATTCTCTAAAAATCTTATTTAGGTGACACATAATTTTGTTTAATTTGTAATTTTTGACCATCTGCAGGTTTATTTTAGTATTATGTTGGTAACTAACTTTCAGTATTCAACTCAACTTCACCCACACAATTATGAATTCTAATATATTATGTTGATGTTTTGATTTCAGATTACTAGGTACACTGACAGTACCTACTGTAATGAAGATGAGATATTCAATAAAAGGGATTCAGTGTTGTTCTGAAAAGGCATTTTGTGGTGCAAAATGTTCATTATGATGTGTTAACAATTTTTTTTTAAAAAAAATTTATTCATCATTTGTTTGTCACTTTAAAATTATAGTAATACATTTACATGTATTTTTTTAATATATGATGACTATAATTTTGACTTTTAAAAAGTTCTTTTACTATTTTTTGTTTGAAATTGTTGAAACACCTCGAAAATGTGCCTCGGAAATGTCCATAATCATAATTTTTATATATCTCAAAATATGTGCGTGATATCAAAAATCCGACTTCATGTTCTTGATCAAGGGAAAAATTGAGTAGGAAATGAGTATAACCCCAATTTTAGAGGACCCGTAGGGAAATTTCATTTTCACCAAGTTTTCAATTTCCAGTGACTGTCTGCGATGGCTCTGCGACGCGGACTTGTCGTGAAGTTGTGTTGTGACTTACTTATTTTTCCTGTTTCGTTCTAAGGCATTGGGGTCTTAGCCTCATGCCCTCATATGCGTAAAAATACTTATACTTAGCCATTTTTCAATTCTATATCACTCAAGACTCTCCCAAAACCCCTCTAGCACTTAACTAAATATTTCATCCAAATTCAAGTGTTCCAAGCTTAATTCCGGATCTCAAGAACTCCCTTTAAGTTTTAAGTCTCTTTCAAGTCTACATCAAGAAAACCCAAGTTTGAGGTATGTGGATTTCAACCATTGGGTCCTTTCACCTATGGTGCTCAATCCTCCTATTTTATGAAAATTACATGTTTTCAAGTTGTATTATTTATGGGTATCTATTATTATGAAATATGAGCATGAAATATATTGGGGTTTTATTAAATATTGTTGATTATGCATGAATACCTATTTTAAGTCTATACTATGAACTAATCCTTGTCTACTGAGACTATACATGATTCAAGCTATGAAATCTTTGAGCTATTGTGAAGTTTTGATATGATTTACAAGTTATCGATGATGGGTTCTTACTCTGATGTTGGTGGGATGATTTACATGACTTTAAGATGCATTGATTTCACTATTTCATGATCTATACTCTTGCATTTTGCATGATTTGAACATGTACTCATATGTGCCCACCAAGTGTTTGATAAAATGTTAAGTCAAGGATTCTCAAGTTGTTGATGGTTTAATGTATGAGTTATGAGTCAAGTGACTTTATGATGATTAAGGGCTTGCATGTATGCATTGAATTCATGTAAAGTATCTATGGCATTGCAAGTGAATTGTTTGGCCCCTATGTTTTGTTATGATTCTTGGGAAAATGTGAAGTCCTTTCTTGATACTTGAATTTGATGGTTTGAAGAGCTATTTTCATGACTCTTACCAAAAAGATCGATTATATCATAAGATATGGACATCTTATAAGACATACCGAAAAGGTCATACCATAAGGTAGAATGACTCATGACTCCTACCAAAAGATTATATCGTAAGGTAAGGACATACCGAAAAGGCCATCCTGTAAGGTATAATAAATCATGGCTACTCCTCAAAAGATTATATCGTAAAGTGAGGGCACTTTATAATACCTACCGAAAAGGTCATGCCGTAAGGTAGAATAATTCATGGCTCCTACCTAAAAGATTATATCATAAAGTAGGGAACATCTTATGCTACCTATTAAATAGAATACGTCATAAGGTGGGGGTATTGGTAACACTCTCCAAAAAGGCTATACCATAAGGTGAGTGGATGGCTATTTGGCCCATCTCATGCATGTTATGTGAAGTTCGAGTATATATATTCCATATTGAGTTTATGTTCCTTGTTTATGATTAAGCATCTTGTTATTATGACTTATGACTCTCATTTCATTGCATCCCACATACTCAGTACATTCAAACGTACTAACGCATACTCTATGCCTACATGATATTACTATGTAGGGACCAGAGCACCTTTTGATCATCATCCATGTGGCTAGTTCGGTGCTTTGAAGTTAAGCTTTGGTAAGTCCGGGATGCTATTTCCATGTTAGCTCAAGCTATGACTAATCAAATCAACCAAGGGGCCCAAGCCCCTCATGCTCCTACTCCGGCATCTAGGGTGAGGGATTTAATCAGGATGAACCCACTGGAGTTCCACGGGTCTAAGGTGGATGAGGACCCTCAAGAATTCATTGATGAGGTGTATAAATTGTTGTCTATTATGGGTGTTAGATCGAAGGAGAAAGTGGAGTTGGTAGCCTACCAACTCAAAGGGGTAGCCCAAATATGGATTAGTCAATGGAAGGAGGAGAAGGAAAATGACAATATGATCCTTTGGAAGGAGTTCAAGGCGGTATTTCTCAACCGGTTCATCCCTCTTGAGATAAAAGAGGCCAAAACTATGGAATTTATGAATTTGAAGCAAGTGTCCATGAGAGAGGGAGTATGCCCTCAAGTTCAACCAACTCTCTAAATATGCTCCACAATTGGTGGCCGAGCCAAGGTCTAGAATGAACAAGTTTATGATGGATGTATCCTATTTGGTGAGTGAGGAGTGTCGTGCTACTATGTTAATAGGTGATATGAATTAAATGATCCCAAAAAGTGCCCGAAAATATGCCTCAAAAGTGTCCAAAATCATAATTTTGATATATCTCAAAATCATGAGTTATTTTGAAAATCCGACTTCATATTCTTGTTTAGGAGACAAATTTGAGTGGAAAATGGGTCTAACCCCAATTTTAGATCAAACGAATTGCAATTGTATTTTCTCAAAAAGTCAAATTCCAGTAAGTATTGCACGCTTATTGCGCGATGTGCCCCCACGTAAATTTTGCACAGTTTTCCTTGTCCGGTCCAAGACTTTTGGGTCTTGGGCCTAAGCCTTCCCATGCGTGAAAGTACCTATACTTAACCTTATTTCATGCTCATATCATTAAAAACATTCCCCAATACTCATTGAAACACTTAGCCAAATATTTTACTCCTAATTTCAAGTCTCAAAACTCATCCGAATTCTAAGGCTCTCACTCAAGCTTCAAGTCTTCATCTGCAATCTTCATCAAGCTATTCTCTAAAGCTAAGGTATGTGAGTTTCTTTCATGGGTTCCTTTTACCCATGATACCCAAGCTCCTTTTTACTTAAACTTGCATGATTTAAAGTTGATTTACTCATGGGTCTTACTTATTATGAATTTCACTGCATACTATGTTGGGCTTTCATGAAATCATGATTGTTTTAGCATGTTTTGCGCTATGAATCTAAGATCTATTATGAAATATGATGAAGGTTTTTGATGTGTATTACTTGAGGGTGTTACCGAGTATCTATTGATATCTTTACATTGGATTTTCTAGCATGATTACACTCTTGAATTGCATGATTTTACACTAGCACTACGCACCCGCCAAGTATTTGAGAAAATGCTCGGTTATGAGTTTCTTGAGAAATTCAAGGTCCAATGTATGTCTTATGAGTTGAATGACTATATGATGATAAAAGGAATGTATGTATATGATATTATCTTTATAGTGTTGGAAATTTACTAAGCCTCACTCGGGGGTTATAAGCCCAAGTAACCTTGTTGAGAGGTTTGTACCTCGGTCGCCTCACTCGGGATGTGGTAGGCCTGTACAACCATGTCGAGGGGTTTGTACCTTGATAACCATGTTAGAGGGTTTGTACTCCATCAACCATGTTAGAGGGTTTGTACCTCATCAACCATGTTTGGGGGATTTGTACCTCATCAACATATTGAGGAGTTCGTAACTCATTCGCCTCTCCAAGGGGGTGGTAGGCCTTGGATATGCACCAACGATGGTCTTTCCTTACACATGTATTATATCCTATATAAATATGATTTTATTTCAAGTATCATTCATACATGTCATAATGTTATATGCTTATTCATTGTCTATGTTATGCATTTTGTTTATAGTGCCTATCACTTGTTGTATTACATCCTGAATACTTAGTACATTCAAACGTACTAACGCATATTCTATGCCTATATGATGTCACCATGTAGGAACCGGAGCCCCGCTTGAGCATCTCCCTCCACGTGGCTGGTACGATTTCTCTCAAGTTTGTTGGTGAGTCCTCCATTTCGAGGACTATGCTTATGACCTCATGTTATGCTCTAAGACTATCTTTCTTTTATGTATATATTGACTATGAGGGTCAGCTCGGTTGCTTGTCTTAGCCCCAGTGCTTATCTATGTAGTAGAGGTGTTGTTGGACATGTCATGTATAATGTTATAAGCTTTGACTCTCTCTTGACTCTTGTTGTTTATGATATGAATGATGTGCCTTAGCCCCAGTTATCCCTATTTACTATCTCTTGTTGTTATTTTATTGCTTTCGCGACTAAGGATATGTAATGATGTGCTAAGAGGCTTGTTTGGGACCCCTTCAGGTTGCCCTTGTGCCATATCACGTCTAGGCCCTAGGCTTGGGCCATGACAATGGACTTATCCCCCCTCATGACTTATGCCGAACAATTGGAGAGGGAAAAGTTGAGAAAGAGGAGAATAGGTGAGGCCAAGAGGACCCGTTTTGAGGGTAGATTCCAAAGTCCCATGGGTGGTCGGTTTCATCAAGGCCAAGGGTCTTCGAATGCCCCTACTAGAAGATTTGCTAATGAGAACCCAAGGATCAAAGGTGGTGGTGGAGTGGTGCCTAATCCTATGTTCCCAAGATGTGGTAGAGGTCACAATGACCCATGTTTGAAGGACACTAATGCTTGTTATAGTTGTGGTCAAGTGGGTCATAAGGTGATTGATTGTCCTCGTACTCAAAATAAGGTAGATATGGCCGTCCACAAGGCCAAGGTGTAAATGCGGGTCTTAAAGGAAGGTGAGGTCAACAATATGGTGTCTCAAGGCACAATCAGTTCTATGCTCTTCAATGGAGACAAGGGGTAGATGAGGTGCCCGATGTCATCACCGGTATGTTAAAAGTCTTTGATTTTGATGTGTATGCATTGATAGACCCGAGTGCCACTCTTTCTTTTGTTACTCTTTTTATTGCCAAAAAATTTCATGTTAACCCCGAATTGTTGTGTGAGCCATATGAGGTGTCTACTCCTGTTGGTGCATCCATTGTTGCTAGAAGAGTCTATAAAAATTATCTCATTTTCATTTTGCATAAACTATTGCCTTCTGATTTTGTTGAGTTGGATATGGTGGATTCCAATGTCATTCTTGGGATGGATTAGTTACACGCATATTATGCCTCTAATGATTGTAGAACCCGTAAGGTCAAATTCTAATTCCCTAATGAACCCATCCTTCAGTGGGAGAGTCATGATGTGGTGGTTAAAAGTAGATTCATTTCTTGCATTAAAGCCCGAAAGTTAATTTCTAAAGGGTGTCTCTATCATCTTGTGAGAGTTAGGGATGTTGAGTCCAAAGTCCCTCTTATAGAGTCGGTTCCGGTGGTTAATGAATTCCTTGATGTCTTTTCTAGTGAGCTTCCCCGTGTTCCTCCCGAAAGGAAAACAGATTTTGGCATAAATCTCGTTCCCGATACTCAGCCCATTTCTATTCCCCCTTACACTACTAAAAAAAGTCAAAAAGTGACGAAAAAGAGACGCAGGTAGCTTCGTCGCTTTTTTAAAAGCGATGGACAGCGTCGCACAGAAAAAAATTTAAACATAGCGCCGATCAACTGTCGCTTTTTTTATTATTTTTTATTTATTTTGCGACAAACTGCATCGCAAATTTTAAAAAAATTAATATTTTAAAAAAAAAGTGACAGGCTTCCGTCGCTTTTCTGGGTTTTAAAAAAAATTCCAGAAAAGTGACGGATTAAGAAATGTCATCTGTCACTTTTCTGCAATTTTTTAGACAGCAGAAACTTGTAGTTTTTGCTGCCTACCTGCATTAAAATACAAAAAATAAAACTTTTCAAAACTGGTTCAATATACCAGTATAACATAATCAACAACAGCTAAAGTTCCGCTTAATTCTAACAACTTAAACAAATCAAAGCACCAGTGCAAATTAATTTCAATATTTAAACCAAATTAGAGCTAAGTGTCAATTAATTCTAACAACAATCACAATATCACAAAAAAAAAAAAAGATAAGTGTCAACACTAGATGGACACAAATCAATTTTGCAAAAAAATTAATTTTGTCATCAATAGGATGAACTAGTGTTGTCACTTATACCAAACAAACTTATTATGACAATCCAAAAAAAGATAAGTGTCAATACTAGATGGAAACAAATCGATTTTGCAAGAAAATCAATTTTGTCATCAATAGAATCAAGTAGTGTTGTCACTTATACTAAACAAACTCATTATGACAATCCAAAAATAAGATAAGTATCTACACTAGATGGACACAAATCAATTTTGCAAGAAAATCAATTTTGTCATCAATAGGATCAACTAGTGTTGTTACTTATGCCAAATAAACTCAATATGACCAACAAAAAAAGAAGAAGAAGATAAGTGTCAACACTAGATGGACACAAATCGATCTTGCAAGAAAATTAATTTTGTCATCAATAGGATCAACTAGTGTTGTCACTTACGCCAAACAAAACTCATTATCACTAAAGCAATACTCTAAAAACTATGCAAATATTTATAAATACACAATAATTAAAAATTTTATCGAAATAATACTTTGACTTTTGATTTTTAATTATGCTCATGGTACTTCTATTGGTGGCGCCAACGAATATCAATAACCTAATCAAGTACAATTAAAGCACATTATATATAAGTACAAAGTTCAAGTTTCAACTTTAGTCTAAGTTCAAGTTAAACGCTACTAAAGTCATAATCTTAACAAATCCTAAATTAAAATTCAAGTTCTACATTATATACAAGTTCAAAGTTCACAAATACAGTTTAAAGTTTAAATTCAAAATTAAATCTAAGTTGAACTTTTTTTAAAAAAAATCCTAAGGCTCAATTTTTATATTATATTCAAATTTAAAGTTCACAACTTAAAATTCAAGTTCCAAGTTTAATCTAAGTTCAAGTTCAACACTAGTAAAGCCATAATATTAACAAATCCTAAATTAAAATTCAAATTCTACATTATATACAAATTCAAAGTTCAAAAATAAAGTTCAAAGTTTAAGTTCAAAATTAAATCTAACTTCAACTTTTTAAAAAAATCCAAAAGTTTAATTTTTATATTATATTCAAATTTAAAGTTGACAACTTAAAAGTTAAGTTCCAACTTTAATCTAAGTTCAAGTTAAACACTACTAAAGTCATAATCTTAACAAATCCTAAATTAAAGTTCAAGTTCTACATTATATACAAGTTCAACGTTCACAAATAAAGTTCAAAGTTTAATTAGTTCAAAATTAAATCTAACTTTTACTTTTTTAAAAAAATCTTAAAGTTCGATTTTTATATTATATTCAACTTTCACAACTTAAAATTCAAGTTCAAACTTTAATCTATATTCAAGTTAAATACTACTAACTTCAACAAAATTAAATTCAACTAATTCAACAACAATTCTACTTAAAAACAACAATTTATTCAAACTTCAACAACAATTCTAACTTCAATTAAATTCCAACATTATAATTAACTTCAACAACAATTCAATTCCAACAAAAAAAATAACTAATTTACAAGCTCATTCAAAGAACTCCAAATTCAAGCTAGCTAAAACTCTATAATTGTTAATTACTCACTAATTCACAAAACCTATACAATTAACTATGCTAATCACAATATAACTTCACAACGATACTATTCCATCACAAAATAACTCAATTCATAAATTAATTTCCAAAAATTAAATTTAAAATTTACCCACAAAAATAATTTCATTTACTTGTTCACAATACAATACACAAAAGAATATTTCTAACATCCTCAATTTAACAGTAAAATTGAAATGGGGAAGCTAACAAGTTATAAAATTCAAAAATATAAAATAACTAAATAATACTAAAAATGAAGCAAAAAGAGAGGAAAAATTAGTTACCTTACCTGTGGGGAGGAGGAAACGACTAAGAGGCAGTGGCGCCAACGGCCGAACGGTGGTCGGGGATGGAGTGTGATGGCTGGCTATGGGACTACTAGTATTTTTCTAAGAGAGGATATGAGTATTTCGAAGGGGAAAAATGGATTAAATTCGGGGGGTGGGGGAGGGGGTTTCTTATACACACCTAGGGGAGACGGACGACATTGTTATTTCCGTCGCCCGTCATTAAACTTTATTGATCATTGAATAAAAAAGCGACGGAATAGGCGATGTCGTTCATCGCTTATATTTTATTATAATATGTAATATAATAAATATACCAACGGATATCGTCGCATTGTCCGTCGCAATTTTTAAAAATTAAAAAAATATATAGATATATATGCGACGGACTGAGTCATTTTTATTTAAAAATAATTATTTACTAAAATTAAAAAAAGGCGAAAAATTCTGTGATAAAAAGCGATGGACTTTTAGACGCAGTCCGTCACTTAATACTAAAACATATTTAAAAAATAATACTATATACACAAAAGTGACAGACTGCGTCCTTTTACCCCTTGCATTTTGGAGCGACGCAATCCGTCGCATTTTTGCAGCGTTTTAGTAGTGTTACCATATGGCCCCGATGAAGTTGAAGGAGTTGAAAGATCAATTGAGGGATTTGTTGGAGAAGGGTTTTATTAGGCCTAGTCAATCACCTTGAGGTGCACCGGTGTTATTTGTGAAGATGAAGGATGATACTCGGGTCACCATAAAGAATAAGTATCCTCTACCAAGGATTAATAATAGTTTTGACCAACTTCAAGGGGCTAGTTAGTTCTCTAAGATTGATCTTTGGTTCGAGTACCACCAAGTGAAAGTGAGGGAGTGAGACATTCCCAAGATGGTTTTCTGGACTAGGTATAGACATTATGAGTTTGTGGTTATGTCCTTCGGTTTGACTAATGCACCGGCTATCTTAATAGATCTTATGAATAGCGTTTTTAAACCCTACCTTGATTTATTTGTGGTGGTTTTCATCGATGATATCTTGATCTATTCCCATAGTGAGGAGGAGGATGTGACTCACTTGAGGGTGGTGTTACAAATCCTAAGGGAGGAAATGTTGTATGCCAAATATGAAAATTGTGAATTATGATTGAAAGAGGTTGTCTTTCTATGTCATATGGTGTCGGATGATAGTATCAAAGTGGATCCTAATGTTAATTGGAAAAATTACTTGGATTTCAAAACTCCGATTTATTACTCAATTGATTTAAATAAACCAAATTCTCAAAATCAAAACAGAGTCACCACTTGATTTTTTAGGAAAAATCAAGAAAATCCATAAAATATTTTAAAAGACTTAATAAATAGAAAAAATCCTTTAAAATCCAAAGAAACAGTTTGGGTTCATATATCCACTTCGACAAGATTTTACGCACTCGAAATAACTGCTAACACACGGTTATCCGACAATTAGAAATTATTGACTAACTTTTGAAATATTAAAGAAAATAAAAAAAATTCCACATTTTATTTTGAAAGATACTTAGCTAATTTCAATAAATAAAAATTCCATAGCCTTTTAAAGATATTAAGAAAAAAATCCAAGAAATGACCAATTTTAATAACATAAAGAAAGGTAATATAAATGACTTTGACAAAATTGGGAAACTTAATTAGATTAAAAACAAGACAATAAAATGTTGGTGTTTGAGTCAAACAAGAGCAAATAAATACAACCACCAAATATGTAAGAAGATAAATTCAAATTCTTTGGGCCTAGCAGACTCAAATTCCAACTCGTGCCATCATATTAGGCCTTTAGCCCATTTTCGTTGCATAACACTATGTATATTGAGTGTATATCAATGTATACTGAATTCCTTAACCTGTGAAACAACCTTCCATAGTATGTCCAGCAATCCCAGACTCGAGACGACCAAGATGCAATGGCGGAGTCCCCAAAGGGACTCAATGAGTATCACATGTAAAAAAAGTAACAGAAAAGAAATAATGTCATGCACCGAGCCTACACCCTGGATGTGATCGACACTCAAAAATCATTTCTACTCCCAAGCATTCTGCTACTTACTCAGCGGAAGACTTAATAACAATGGAAAAACTAAAGAAACAATAAGAAAGTTCATAGTTGTCTGCATAACTAAATAAAAAGGTTTTTAAGTAATATCTGAACAACTAAAAACTGAAATATTAAATATGTGGCCTATGGAACCTCTACTAAGCTGTCTGAAAAGGACTACTGAGACAGGCCACAAGTAGTCAGAAATAAAGTATAGACTGAAAGGAAATAACATAAACCATGAGCCTCTGACTGAGAAGAAGCCTCACTACTAGTTTGAAAGCTCTCAAGTTCTCAACGGAGCGACTGCTGAAGAACTCGGTCACCTGCGTCTGCATCATAAAACGATCAAGTCCTAAGGATGTCAGTACGTGGAATGTATGTATGTAATATGGCCAAAACATTTAAACTGTATATCATAAATGCTTCTAAAAAACACAATCATGAATCAATAATTATCAAAGCTGGTATGCTAAAAATAACATGCTAAAAATGATGTGCTGAAAATAGTAAGTAAAACATATTTTCTTAGCTTGGAGAGTTTCTCTAACCGACAACCACCACTATAAGCCTCGTGGTGATACAACGTCTTATCCACGCTGTCAAAGCCTTCCCGTACTTTCCCGGGGTAGGGAACGAAGTGCTAGGGGAGTCGATCCATCCCAAATCTGGGTCATCTCAATGACTAAAGAGGAAGGTATTATAGTACAATCAATCCTATCCTATGTTGGCTACATAATTTATGAGTGTGAGTAATTTATCCTAATCTCACCCATATCGATGCTCAATACTACTCCTAAAATATCTTTACTTAGCTCATACTTAAAGAAATATAACTTCTTGAAATCTGATTTCTCGAAAACTTAGCCTAACTTTTCTACTAAGCTTTCTCAACTGAAATCTTTACCTTTACTAAAACTAATATCATCCATGTACTTTCAATCATGCAAGATTACTCAACTAAGATATCAAGAAAATCGTTCTTTAACTTGGTTTAAACTAAGCTTTTCTTTTCTTGAGATAATACCAAGATTTTCAAGAAAAC
>JAABOM020125536.1:0-61902 GCA_011800125.2 Solanum clarkiae | reverse complement strand
TCCCCTCAATATAGTATAGTCTCCTCAATAGCGTATAGTCTCCTTGAAAGTGTATTTTTTCAAAAGTGATTATTTATATGCTTTCGGGTTTGATTATTTAAAGGTCATACTTTTAGTAGGGCGTAAACATGTATTTTGTTTCATTCGGCTCCTTTACTGAGATGAGTCAATTTATAAACAACCCCAAACTGAGGCATAATGTTGTACATAGGTGCAAGGCCCTAGTATCTACACATGTACACCAACTGGGCCCCCATAAGATCAAAGGTACACCCGTGGATAATAATCACGCCGACAAATAATCACAGAATCCCTCGGAACCATCATAGAATCCCATAGAACCATCATAGAGCCCAGCTCTCCACATCATCTGAACAAGGGTCAGTTGTACGTAAGTGTAAGTCCTTAGTGTCTAAGCCTGAATGACCCTAAGCCCCTATAAGCCCAAGATGTACCCCTAATAGTAATCGGGTAAACAATCGGTGCCCCGGCCCCTAACATCACAATAGTAACCGGGTCCTCGGCCCATCAGAAGTAGTGTCACACGGGGATTCGAACCCCTAATATCACCCAAGACTCTAACCCTTTGGTCTTCTAGCCTTGCCTCCAGTCAGATAGTCAGCCAGGGCCAAGTAGTCTGGACATAAATATAATAATGGGATGTCATCAATAGAGTATCAATCATGGGGCTTAGCCTCACAGACCATCAATCACAGGTCCTCGACCCCAAACTCAGCCAGCTTTCAATCCTCAGAATCCGCATCCACCACCTGGCATCACAGTTGTGATGATCAAGACACAAGTCCATGGGGAGTGTCACCCAGGACTCGGACGCTATAGACATGACCACCAATGCTTAATGCTGATAGGGAGCATTATCTGGGATGAGATGTCAATAGTCATTCACTGAACCAGTATATTTGGATTCGAAACTCCAAGGTGATGTCGTTCCCAAAGTGAACATAGGTGACGACCTTACAACCCAAGTATCCCACAAATTCAATCCAACCCACACAACAGTAACTACCACCTCTCTCAGGTATAACAGATACCCCAACATCAGATGGAGAGAACCAGTATACAACAACTATCAGCAATACATCAAGGTGTATAGCTATATTATACATATCACATATCACAGTAGAATAATGCCCAACGAAGGCCAAGTATACCATAACCTCATCTATCCCAGTTGCTAGAGAAAATATGGACAGTCACGTTACATCATAGATGTCCAAGACAACCAAACTCTGCAGAGTTATGTCTATACAAAAACCAGGACATAGTACGACATATAATAAATACACAGTCTCTTAGTCAGCATATCCCTGTAACAATAGGCAATACGCGATCATACCGGTGCAAGTCAAGTTAGTACGCATGCCTTCCCAAAGAATTAGCTCATATTCGGCCCTTACCAAGCCTTTTTCTATATAAAGCAACTCATAGGTAGCGTCAATATAACCAAAGCTAAGGCTAAAAAGGCTAGATAATCAGAAGGGTGACACCCACTAGGATTATATCATAACTTAACAGCTACAAAGGATATCGCCTAAGGCAACCATGTATTGGACCACTAAAATATGCCCCTCTCAACTAGATGTCGATCCCCAAGACAAACCCATATAACTAGTGTCACATTGCAGATCACCCAGAACGCCCGTAGGATATAACCAACACCTCGCTAACAGGGTCACACTCCTATCTCTAACCGGCCAGTGGCTCAGTTCAACGCATCTTGTATTACAGGTCATAAGTCTCCTTCAGGGGTACAACTATGACCATCCCCAGAACATGGTGTATCTCTAGTCACTAACTAGCGGAACAAGTACATAACAGATAACAACAGTATACAGGGTCATATAAACCATAGGGAAACATAGAATCATGTTTAATCAGGGAATTCTACCAAATGTACTCAGTAAAGATATAGATACCCGCAGCCACATCGTGCACATACATAACAACTAGGTATATATACTAAATTCAACTTACAAGGTAGCATGCAATCATAGGTCAACCTCAACAGCTAGTATATTCATGTAGCCTCAAACCACACATACATACAAGCAAGAGTCAAGCTCAGTGTACATATCAGTAACATGTTCACAGCTCCAACTAACTCTTTTCAGGCTCTTTCGTAGTCATATAATGTAAGAACTCAGGTAATATAGAAGTTACAGCCAACACGACCCTCAATACAACAACTACTATTCCTATAACATTATATATACAGAACACATAGATCACATCCAACCATATACAACATATACTCCATAACTCAATACATAAACAGTAAAATCTTACACATTCCAACTCAAAGATGAAAATATTACAACTGAGTCTAGGTTTTAAAGAAATCCTAGCCTACCTGGCATCTAACATATCTTGCTCTGAGTAAATCAAACCTAAGTTTTTCCCCTCTAAATTACCTCTTGATACTACTCAGCTATCAAAACATAAGTTACAAGATCATTACGGCTAGTTTGGTTGTAAAATCTCAAGAAAGGGATGAAATTACATCAATTATGATTAAATGGGAAAAATCAGGACCCACCCTTGAAATGTTAAACCAATCTCGTAAAATAATATCCACATTACCCCGAGTTCATAGCTAGATATTCGGCTTAAAATGGACCCAAAAGGATCGCGAAAAGGCCCAAAAATAAAGTTAGAAACATTACCAGGAAAATATTCTTTTCAAAATTTTCTTGGTCAACGTTCTCAAAAATAAGATAAAAAGCAGCAAACAACCAGCACACCACAATGTTCCTCTTGAAATGTAGAATAATTTAGATAGAAATATCACTTAATTTCGATAAGAAATGACCAAGATATTGCAATGTAAAGTTTTCATTCATTCTCGATATATTGTCAAAAAAGTGGATATTCACCTTTAAATACATGTCAAATCCCAAATCCGACTTCACCACTGCGTTCTTTACAAAAAAACGGAGTCATATTGCCTTTTGAATCACTGAAATCCGATGAAAAACGAGCTCAAAATCGTGGTATGAAGTTGATAGAGGTATGTGCTATATATATATATATATACACACACACATAGTTGCACTGTTGCCAGGTCACTGCCACATAGCAATGCTAGGTCGCGCTATGTAGTAGCACAACTACAGGCCACATCATCCTTCTTGCCATTACCCTTCAATCCTTTAATCGTTTCGGGCTCGTCTGGACTTCGATTTTCAAAAATAAACTACATAACCATATGGATTTTGACATCCTGAACCCAACAGTGTGGTCAGAATTTCCAACAGAGCTTCCTACGATAAAGTGAGAATTCCACTTCTTTATATGCAACTTTTAACAAAAAGCTCCCTGACGGTAAAATCACATCCGAAAGTCTCTAGTATCATTATCTGAAAGTCTCTAGTATCAATTAAAGGGTCGACCAAGACCAAAATTGGCATTCTAGAGCTCATTGTACTATGAAAATTCTCATCCGAGGCATATTCGAGAGCATTGACTTGGTCATCTATTAATTAATTCCGACGATCAAATTTGTAATCCATGATATAATTGGACCGAAAATACTCCTAGCCTAGTTTGACTATTCTGGAGTTGATGAAATCATTAGAATTCCATTTTGAGGTCATTTATTAGGATTTTACTCAAAAACTCATTTTATAGGTTAACTTCCCGGTTAACTTAAAAATTGACATAACTCCCGAATAACCTGACCACTAATAACCCCAATAATTTCGAGTTCATTATACACATGCTCAAATCAACATAAAAACAACAAAACTATAGAAATCACCCGGAGGATCATTACACAATCACTCTTCAAACAATTAGACTTAAATCACTCTTTCACATAATTCTCAAGTCTACTATCAAGCTCAAGTGTAGAATTTATTAAAGAATCAGCAAGTACCAAGTCAAATTCATCACTAATTCTTCAATTCTCATTAAGGTATGTGGGATCCATCTATGGATATCCTTCACCTATAGAGCTTAACCTATTTTCTCACTATTTTATCTAATTTCAAGTATGATGATTTTAGGGTTTTAATGACTTTCTTTCCAAATGATATTATTATGTTGTAGATTATGTTTATACATTGAAATATGCATGAATCACTCTCAATTTAAATGAGTTATATGGTTTTTATGAGATCATTCAAGTATGCTATATTGATTATGAAAATTATACATGAGTCACTTCAATTACGATTCAAATTATCTTCAATTCAATGATTACGTATGTATTTACTCAATTCTCATAATTTATACTTGATGGATATGAACCAATGTTATTTCTCTTCACTTCACTACATGATCATACATCATAAAAGCTTTTCAAACAAGCTTATAATTATGAAGAGGGGATTTATGACCTTGAGGTTGATCTGGGGCCCTACAGGGAGATTCAAGATTTTGAGAGACAACCTAGTACCCTAGTATGCTATTTAGGGATTTTAGGACCTTGACGTTGACCTGGGGTCCCTATAAATAGATTCAGGATTCCAAGAGGCAGCCTCGGACCATAATATGAACAGAGATTCTCTTATGCATGGTATTATGAACTATGAGATTTTGATCAAGCTTATGATGATAATATACAAGTATGAAATATGATGATTTATGACAAGTACGATTTCATTTATGTATTTTATGTATTCCACGGGATGTTGACTTCTCACTGAGAGGACTTTGGGATGAAGACTCACCCATTAATTGAGGCATGACCTGTAGAAGCAAATTTCACTATCCCATAGCTACGTGCCACCATAGAAATGATGATATTTTGCCCATTTGGGTTGCTAGTGGATCCGTAGAGATTATGATATGACATGTAGATCCCTACCTTGGCGAGTAGGCTCCCATTTTTCTAGTGCAGGACAATACTAGAATTCTGTGTTATAGCTTGCATGGTCTTATTATCGATTACAGTGGCATTCCCATATATATATATATATATATATATATGTGTGTGTGTGTGTGTGTGTGCGTGTGTGTGTGTGTGTGTGTGTGTACTATGATTTCATGCATCATTACACTCATGGTATATTGATATATTGACTCTGTTCTCTACCT
Source organism: Solanum clarkiae (assembly GCA_011800125.2). Lineage (NCBI taxonomy): Eukaryota > Viridiplantae > Streptophyta > Magnoliopsida > Solanales > Solanaceae > Solanum > Solanum clarkiae. Next base: position 56,844 of record JAABOM020125536.1, on the reverse strand, counting down.
TGATTCTATATATTGTGCCCTTGTTCATGTATCATTATTATGCAGTTATTGATATCTATATTGTATTGCATATCTGCATACTTAGTACATTCAGACGCACTAACACATACTTTGTGCCTACATTATATTATAATGTAGGTGTAGGTGACTATCATCCTCCTCATCCTCATGGATAGATTTGGACCGCTATCAGAGACCGATTGGGTGAGTCCTCATGCTATGAGAACAAAATCTACTTTTATTTAGCTTTCATGTTATATTTGAGATAGTCTTTTATTTTTCATCGAGAGTGAGCTAAGGATATGTCTTAGCCTCCACCCGGTCTATGATTTAGAGGCTTGTTGGACATGATGTATTACCCTTTAGCTTGTACCTCTTATGATTATCATATTTTAGTTTTTTTGGACATGTTTAGCTTCTGCTTGTCTTATTCTCTACTTATTACCTTGAATGCTTATGATATGCTAAGAAGGCTAGTTTGTGGTTTCCTCGAGGATCTCATTCAACATGTTACATCCAAGGTCTAGCATGGGTTGTGATAGAATGAAAGGAAATGAGTTAGTTTTAAGAGTACAAAATTGGTTTTATGGCTTAGGAATAGCTTAGAAACAACGTAACTTTAATATTAAAAGCATGAAAAATATCTAAAAATACCCCAAAAATAAAAACTAATGGCAGTGATCTTGGCTAAGATCTATGGATCCTATATCTTTTTATGGTCCATGGAACTTGTCTGTGAAAGTCAACCTCAAATTTTGGGTTTCTAAAGTTGGGTCTACGACCCTTGACTATGGGCTATAAAATCATTTACGAATTGTGTTGTTGGTCTATGGAGAAGTCCTGAATCCTTGAATTTCCAACTCTTGACCCTATTCCATGATCCTGGTCTATGACTCATGATTTCTTTTTCATTAGTCGTAAAACCTCTCAAAACTTTCCTCAAGCAAGAATATTTTTCAAGTGTTGGTGATATTCTACGAATGTTTCTATAGTCTATAAAAATAACCGCAGTCTGTAATATGTCCCAATTCTGTTGGACCCAAAACATTAGGCCTTAGTATCTCATTCACGAGAGATCTATGAATCGTATAAACAACCACGAGTCCTAAAGCCACTCATCAAATCTGACCAGTTTCTATAATCCTTACCAGACCCTTAATGCCTCATCTATGTCTTCCTTCCATTGGTTTTGGTCCTTTCCACAGTTCACAAAATTGGCTCATGAAAGCCTATACCAGAAAAATTTCCTACACTTTTCTTTTTATTCCAAATTTTCAACTTTTGGAGTATTACAATTATTATGTTGTGCAGTGCAATGCATGTAGTTATTATATCATTTAGCACTTCCTTTCTCCAAAAACATAACGATCCATCGGTTAAACAATTTTAAATTATATATCTAAGGTGATAAAAACTTTTTTAAAAAAACTGTTGGAAAAATAGTTAATTCGGGATGAAAGTAGTATAATTGTCAATAAGATATTTTAAATGTTATATTATAATAAAATATTACAAATATTATGAACTTAATTAATGGTCTTACATAATATAAATAATATTAAAATAATTTTAAATTACATATTCAAAGCTACCTAAATTTATAAGAAAAATAATAATGTAGAAAAATTATTAACTCGAGATGATACTAGTATACTTGTCAAAAATATATTTTTAGATGTTATATTATATTAGAAATAATTAATGGTCTTTTAAATTAGAAATAAATACAAAAATAATCAAAAAGTGAAATAGAGAGGATGAATAGTTGTTCTCCAAATTTAAAGAACTACTACTCATTTTTTTCCTCTATAAATAGAGAATAGAGAACACTTAAGAGTGTGATTGAAGAACCTACTTTCTATTTTACTCTCTAAATATTGATAAAAAATAGAAAATATAATGTAGTTGTACATGGTCTTATATATACATTTTTAAAATATCTCCAGTAAAAGCAACTTTTATCTTTTTTTCCTCCGTAATCACCATCAATAGTAGGAGATGGTCATATCAAGTTTATTTAGCGGATGATAAATCATAGTATAAACTATAATATATACATTAGTAGTAATCAAAGTATTTTTCCTTTACCTGCTAATTTTGATGTGAAGACCAAGTCTACGATTTGAATTAACCAAATGGAGATTCGGTCTGCCATTTGCATCTTCAAATCTCCATCAGCGGAGCGTGTAAAATTTTTATTCACTTTATATATTTACATTAAATTAATAAAAGAGAAAACATAAAGTGACATCTGAAATTGTTTTGACCTTTTAAAAAGACACATTAATTATGAGGTGTCGTATTAACCCCTTAAATAATTTTAAACTGTTATTATTACATTATTTTTTGACCATTTGACATAGAGAGTGTATTCACTTTATTAAAGAGCGTGAGTAACAAGAGACCTTAACTATGCGGGCATCCTACTATCCTCCTAAATAATTTTAAACTGTTCGTATTGCATCTTTTTTTGTCCAACCAACATGGAGAGTGTGTGCGGATTCTCTTAAAAAGTGTGAGCAACCTAAAAAATAAATATAATGTTATTTTTACAAATATTTTGTTATAAAATATATTTCTTGTCATTCTTATTATTTCAACGTTTTTGCTTATTATTTTTTCTTCTTCAAAAATTCATTATCATCTCTATTGGAACTCTTCAATTTCAATATCATGATTTTTATTATAACTCCACCCTCCTTCTTTTACTACTATTAGTTTAACTTTCTACAATTTTAGAACTTTATCTAAATAATTTTTACATTTCGAACAATTTTAATATACCTGTTAGATCTCAAGATGATTAGGAGGTATCATATAGCTAGTAAGCTTCTTCAAATTTTTGGAAAATTCATTTATTTTTGAAAAATTATCATTTCTAATTTTGAAGTTATATGAAAAGAGAAAAATTGCTTGATGATATTTTCAGAATTTTGAACTTGCTTAAGAAATAACTAGTTTTGTTATCAATAACTCAATAAAGTCTAAAAAATAGTATCTTTTTTTAAAGAAAAGTAAATTAAAATTGGTTGAGAAGAAGAGAAAAATGAAAGAAAATGGGGAAGGGGCTCAGCTTGAACATAGAGGATGGGGTGGGGAAGGGGGTGGAAAGTGAAGTATAAGAAAAAGAAAGAGAAAGGGTGAAGGCTGGGCGACACTATCCCTTGGTTAGAGGAATCATTCGAACCCCTTTCAGTAAAAAATTATACATTTATATATAATTAAAATATTTTTTTATCTATATAATAGATATCGAATCCTCTTCGATTAATTTGTATGTCTACTTCTTTAGATTTAATATATATATATAATAGATGTCGAACCCCCTTAGTAGGACTCACGCTATGGGGATATTTTAGGAAAAGAAATTTGCATGAGTTCACATAACACATAGTATATAGAGACTAAGGGGTGGATAAGTATGACTCATGCTATAGGGGCAATTCGAGACTTAGGATATTTCCATCATATCACATAATCAAACCACAAGTCTCATAACCAAATCACATAATGATAGCCAATAGGTAACCAAGCTATAACATAAACTTCAACCATAACACTTAACACATAATGTAAAGGTGTTTACGAGGTATCCAATAATGCCTCCAACATAAGATAGGTTGGGGGCCAAGACATGTCCCACGCTCACTCTCAAAGTATATAAAAGAGATAAAAGACAACATAGGTAGAAGGACAGTTGATCGTCCTTAGAAGATAGGACACACCACAACTAGCAAAGCTTCAGATCCGATTTAAATGTCATACGATGGATAGATAGGCTTCTCGGTCCCTACATTGTGATATCATATAGGTAAAAATATGTGTTAGTATGTTTGAATATACTTTAGTATGTTTGAATGTACTAAGTGTGCTAGATGAAATACATGTAACTTACCAAACTTGCACTTTAATCTTATGACAAGGGCAGATAATATAGAAAAAGATCATATATCAAGAGTATAGTATACAATATGTCATGAAACCAATGATGCATGAAATGTAATGCTCATATATAGTGGAGATGTGACCTCACCGACATAAGTAAGACCAAGCTAGCTATTACTTGGAATCCCGATGAAAACTCCTCATTGGTAAAGAGGTGGTCTACTTGCCAAAGATAAATCATAATTCACCTTATGGGCACTCCCATTTCGTACGAAGAAATCTTCCTTACGGGCACTCTCGTTTTGGATAGGATTTTCACATAATAATATCATATTATACTTCACCTTACGGGCACTCCCATGTCATATGAAGCAACCTTCCTTACGGGCACTTCCATTTCGGATAGGATTCATAACCTATGTTTGGTACATAGTTCAAAGAAAGAGAGAGGTCCCTTAATTCATTGGTCTAAGTTGTCATCCCACAATAATACTTATAATATATGTATTTATACATGCCTTCAAAAGAGATGCAAGTCTTACCAAATCATTTCAATACACAATTAGGCTTAAAAGTCAAACACTATTCATAATAATCCATACTTAGGCTCAAATGCCAAAACATAGCTTATTGTCATAATACTCATACATAGGAAAATCTCATTCACATATACGGAATAGTGCAAGCGCCCAAAATGCTTAAAGAGCCATAATCATGACATATATGTGATCACATGTTTGTCATAATAAATATCTTATCAAAATCATATCATAATACATAATTGGGATTAACACACTTCATAATTTCCAATGTTCATGAACGCATATGCCATGAATGAGGTGAGAATAGCATGGGTAATTGAGATTCAATCCAAAATCATCAATATAATATGAAATTCAAGTGAAACATAAGTAAATCCATATTTAAAATCATAATATAAATCAAACATGCATAAACAAGTCTTGAAACAGGACATGCATATTCATAATTTCATAAACTCAATGTAGCTCATCATTTTATAGTATAAATCAACTTAAAATTAGTGAATAAGGATAAACCATACATTTTTGAATTTAAAGGAATTACAATATTTAAAACCCCAATTTAAAGTAAGTTGTGAACTTATGAAAATTACTTGAAAATGTTTGGGTCTCCTTGATTCGAAGCAATCAAGTATCAAAACTCACACACCTTCACAAAATGAAGAAAACCCAAGAGAAATTTGAGGAAGAATTGAGTTTGCCTTGATCTCCAAGCTTAAATCCACACAAGTTCTTGAGAGGAGTTATTGAGAGAGTTTTAAAGTGAGAAATGAATTTGAATAATTTGAATAGGGTTTTAGGTCATTAAGAAGTCTTAAGATAGCGCGGGAAGTCCCGAAAATTCATTAGAATAAATTAAATTTATGAAAACTCTATTAATGAAACGGATAGAAAAATTGCTTGTAGCCACCCCATTGGAGGGTATACAGCCAGTGTAGCACTCCACGGTCCGTGTGGAGTGCCCATACCCCCTCACTTAATCAAAAATCCAACTCTCAAAAAGGCTTGGAACCATGCCCCAACACTTAGAAAAAATGATGAAAACGTGAGCCACACGGTTGGCAATATGGCTCGTGTCCCTTAAGATGGTTCGTGTGAAGTAGTCATGGTACCAACATTAACCAAAATAAATTTCCCACGCCAAGAGTGAAGCAACACCAGAAAACTTTCCACCTTGGAAGCTCTACGATTGGGCATACGACCCATGTGCTTCCACACGGTTCACGTGATGTGGCTGTAACCCAACACTTAGGCCAAAAGTTGTCATTTCAAGCATAAGGCCATCCACACTACCCTCCACATGGTCTGTGAGGTGTCACATGGCCCGTGTGGTATCCAAGTTTTATGTGCCTTAGCTCGAAATTCCATACCAAGGCCACACACCCAAAATTAAGGCCAAGTCTCGCACCACTAGATGCCACACGGTCCGTGTGTCCTTACACTGGCCATGTGGTCTCCCTTGAGATGACACTTGGTCTAAATTTTTTCTGAAAATGAAATCCTCCAATTATGATGAAGTCGTGCAATATCCGAGTCATTATATCATCCCCCCCTTGGGAAACATTTATCCGCGAATATGCAAGAACAAGACCTGAAAGGCTTGACTTAGAACATGAAAGTTTCAAACATAAGATACAATGCATAGTTCATTATTTGAAAACCATAAAGTCCTTAAAACTCATGTCGGAACATATTAAGACCATTCAAAACATCATGAAAAATCATTTTAGTGCACATGTAAGCATGTCATGCCATGAGACTCAAGAATGAACAAATTAGGACCACTTAGAAGAGGAAGAACCTAGTACCTTAGGCTTTAGTATATTGGAAAAGGTGGGGATATCGTTTCATAATATCCAACTCTGTCTCCTATGTAGCATTCTCCGTGGATATCATTTCATAATATCCAACTCTATCTCCTATATAGCACTCTCCATGTCTTGATTTCTCCAAAGTACCTTTACCAAAGCTACATCCTTGTCATAAAGCCGTTTTGGTTGTCTGTCCAAAATCTCCATCGGCACCTCCTCATAAGACAAGTTCTCCTAGACATCAATACCTTCCAAAGGCATAATAGTGCTAGAATCACCAACCATCTTTCTCAACATAGACACATGGAACACCAGGTGGATAGAACTCAAATCTAGGGGCAACTCCAGCCTATGCGCCACATTCCAAATCCGCTCAATAACCTCATAAGTGTCTATATATCGGGGACTTAGCTTGCCCTTTTTTCCAAATGCATCACTCCCTTCATAGGTGAGACTTTCACAAACACTCAATCTCCAACGTGGAATTCAAGGTCACTCTTCCTAACATCTGAATAGGACTTTTGGAGACTTTGGGCCATCTTTAACCTCTCCCTAATCAACTTCAGTTTCTCCATGGCCTCCATCACCAAATCCGGGCCAATCCAAGCCACCTCTCATAACTCATACCACCCTACCGGAGATCTACATCTCGTACCATAGAAAGACTCAAACAGAATCATACCAATGCTAGCATGGAAGCTATTACTATAAGCAAACTCAATGAGCGAAAGATGGTTATCCCAAGTACCCTTGAACTCCAATAGACAAGCCCTCGACATATCCTCCAATGTTTGAATTGTCCTTTCGGCTTGCCTATCGGTTAGAGGATGAAAACCGGTGCTTAACTTGACCTTGGTACTAAGTCCCTTTTGAAATGACTTCCAAAAGTGAGAAGTAAATTGGGTACCCCGATCCGATATATAGACCTAGGCACACCATGCAACCTTACCAACACTTGGATGTAAAACCTTTCATAATCCTTGGCACCAAAAGTAGTCTTGACTGGTAGAAGTGAGCCTAGTTAGTCATCTGGTCAACCATAACCCAAATGGAGTCAAATTGCTTCTGGGTCCAAGGCAAACTAACCACAAAATTCATATTCACATCCTCCCACTTCCAAGTACGAATCTCATTGTCTTGAGCCAACCCACCGGGCCTTTGGTACTCTACTTTCACTTGTTGACAATTTGGGCATTCGGATACAAACTTAGCTATGTCCTTCTTCATACCATGCCACTAATACACCTCTTTTAAATCCTGATACATCTCAGTAGATCTTCGTTGAATAGAAAAATGAGAGTTATGGCTTCACTCATGATTAATTTTCTAAGGTCATCCACTTACAGAACACATAACCGATCTTGATACCAGAGTACACTGTCCCTCCCCCCCCTCCCCCGGGAGAAAAAATCTATATTTTTTTCAACAACCAATTTCTTCAATTTAACCAAGGATGGATCTAGATTTTGCTTAGCTTTCACATCAACAACTACCGAGGATTCGGCCCCATTTTGAACATGTATACCACCATCATTGGAGTCGACCAGCCTAACACCCAACCTAGCAAAACATTGAGCATCCCTTGCCAACTCCTTCTTCTCCTCCTCAACATAAGCCATACATCCCATAGAAAGCCTGCTAAGAGCATCGACTACCACATTCATGTTGTCGGGATGATATTAGACACTCATGTCATAGTCTTTTAGAAGTTCCAACCATCTCCGTTGCCTAAAGTTAAGATCCCTTTGAATTAACACATATTGCAAACTCTTGTGGTCTGTGAAAATATCAACATGCACCCTGTATAAATAGTGTCTCCAAATTTTCAAAGCAAATACTACCGCCACTAACTCAAGGTCATGAGTTGGGTAATTACGCTCATGAGCCTTCAATTGACTTGATAAATAAGCTATCACCACCATTTTGCATAAGCACATAACCCAACCCTATCCAATAAGCATCACAATATACCAAAAATCCACCAAACTATTCGGTAGAGTCAAAACAGGAGTCGATGTAAGTCGATCCTTCAAAGTTTGAAAACTCTTTTCGTACTCATCCGACCACACAAACTTAACCTTCTTTTGGGTCAATTTAGTCAATGGAGATGTAATAAATGAGAACCCTTCAACAAACCTCCTATAATAACTCGCCAACCCAAGGAAACTTCGAATGTCTGAAAGAGTCAACGGTTTAGGCCAATTTTTCACGACGTCAGTCTTCTTTGGATCCACCTTTATACCATCACCGGACACCACATGGCCAAGAAAAGCTACTTCACTCAACCAAAACTAACATTTGCTAAACTTGGCATACAACTTTATCTCCCTCAAGTTTTATAGAGACAACCTTAAATGATCCATATGCTCCCGCTCACTTAGAGATTAAATAAGAATATTATCAATGAAGATCACCACAAAGCTATCAAGGAATGGCTTTAACAGCTGATTCGTAAGATCCATAAACACGGCCAGTGAAGTAGTTAAGCCAAATGACATCACCACAAATTCAAATGTGCCCATACCTTGTCCGAAAAGCCATCTTAGAAATATCGCACTCACTAACCTTCAATGGATGATACCCGGAATGGAGATTGATCTTTGAAAAGTGAGTATCTCTTGGAAGTCGGTCAAACAAGTCATTGATTCTAGGTAACAGATACTTATTTTTAATGGTCACCTTATTCAATTGCATATAATCGATACACATTCGAAGGGATCCATCTTTCTTCCTTACAAATAACACTGAAGCACCCCATGAAGACATACTTGTCCTGATAAAACCCTTCTCCAATAAATCCTTCAACTGATCCTTCAACTCTTTCAACTCAGTCGGTGTCATATGATAGGGAGGAATAAAGATAGGTTGAGTATCTAGAAGAAAATATATGCCAAAGTCTACTTCCCTTTCGGGAGGAATACTGGGCAAGTGTTCGGGGAACACGTCTGGAAATGCATTCACTATCGAAATCACCTTAAGAGTAGGTAACTCAGATTCCACATCCTTGACCCTCATATATGATATATACAGCCCTTGGAGATCACCTTTCGAGCCTTAATGTAGGAAATAAACTGACCCTTAATAGTAAAGTCACTACCCTTCCATTCAAGAACGGGCTCACTGAGAGGTTGGAACTTGACCTTCCAAGTCCTATAATCTACAGTGGCATATGATGCATATATCCAATCCATCCGAGGAATCACACCAAAATCGAACATCTCAAGCTCTAAAAGATCACACTGGAGAACCTTATACAACACAAAAATAGGACAATTACTATTATGTGCAAAACTAGATTCACCCACGGGAGTATAAACTGAAAAAGGACCCCTTAAAATTTCCAGACTCAAACCAAACTTAACAGCCAACAGAGGAGTCATAAAAGACAAATCTGCACCCAGGTCAAGCAAAGCATAAGTATCAAAATCAAGGACTTTTAATGTACCAGTAACAACATCTAGGACCTCCTAAACTTCCTAACAGGCATGGAGAGCATAGAACCTATTGTTCCTTGGGGCCCCACCTTGAGGAGCTCTTGGTTGGCCTGGAGCACCCAGAGTTGCTTATCCTGACCTCTCTAAGCAACCTCAGGACAATCAAAAATTTGTGGCCCTTGTCACCACACCCAAAGCAGGCACCCAAAATTCTCCATGAGTCACTTGTGTGGTGCTTCCCACACTTGTCATACAAGGGATGCCGTGGTCCACCACCAATTGGTGTCTTAGGAGGGGAACCTTAGCATTAGCCACCCGAGCATTGGAACCTTGGCCCTGTTGGAAGAAACCAAAACCCCCACCTCTAGAACTGGAGAACCCACCATCAAACCAAGCTCTCTTAGTATCATCAACTCTCCTTTCCTTGAGTTTCTCCTATTAAATTTGTTAGGAATACAACATGAGTCTAGAAATATCCGTATCCCGTATGAGCATGGCGGTGAGACATTCTTTCACAAGCAAGTCAAAGATATCTAAAATGAACTTATGCATTCTACCACAAGGATCATCCATAAGTTTTGGAGCATACTTGGAAAGATAAGTGAACTTTCTGGCATAGTCCATCACACTCAAACTCCCTTGCTAGAGGTGATAAACTCGGTCTTCTTGGCTTCCCTAAGCTCAAGTGGAAAGAAATGATCCAGAAAGGCAAGGTTGAATTCCTCCTAATTTACAACATTACCACAAACTCTCTCCATAGACCATTGAGTGTACCACACTTAGGCTACATCCTTCAATTGATAGGTAGCTAGTTCAATTTTTTGGTTAGAAGTGAAACCCATAACATTCAACAATTTGGCGAGCTCATCAATGAACTCCTGAGTATCCTCATCAGCTTTAGAGCTAAAGAACTCCAGCGGAATCATCCGGGTGAAATCCCTCACTATAGAAGATGTAGTGGGATCCCATGAAAGATTAGCCTACCTCAGTTGAGTAGTCACCATCTGGGAAGCATGTCAAAGGTCATTTGAAATTCACCATTAAAGATAGGCTCATCCATAGGACTTGTGGTGCTTGACCCTAATTAGCTGGGGCTGGTTTTGGTAGGTGAGGTTGAAACGCCTCACAAATATTCTTCGAAATGCCAGTAATTTTGATTTTCATATATCTCAAAATCCGTGCATGATATCAAAAATCGACTTCATATTCTCGGTCAGGGGGAAAAATTGAGTGGGAAATGGGTATAACCTAGATTTTAGAGGACCTATAGGGTAAAATAATTTTTGCTAATTTATGGTTTTCAGAGAGTATCCGCACTATAGCAGTGATGCGCCGGGGACACGGAGCAGTGTTACTTTATCCTTGGCGATAGGTCCGCATTGCATACTAGTCGCGGACCAGTGTATGTTTTTCCTTGGTTTTTCTATTTTGGCCAAGGGAATTGGGGTCATAGCCTCATGCCCACTTAAGCGTGAAATCACCGATACTTAGCCATTTGTCAACTCTATATCACTCAAGACCCTCTCAAAAACCTCTCCAAGACTTAACCGAATATCTTATTCCAAATTCAAGGAACTCAAGCTTAACTTTGAAACTCTAGGATTCACTTCAAGCTCTATGTTTCCTTCAAGCGCATCTCAATAAAACCCAAGTTTGAGGTGTGTGGGTTCATCCATTAAGTCCTTTCACCGTGGAGCCAAACCTTCTCCTTTTCATAAAAATTGCATGTTTTCAAGTTATATTACCTACGGGTATCTTTTATTATTAATTATAAGCATGAATCATCTTGGGGTTTTATGAAATATTGATTGATTATACATGTCTATCTATTTCAAGCTTATACCATGATTTGATTATATCTATTAAGACTAAGCATGTTTTGATCTATGAAACTATGATCTATTATGAATTTTGATGATGGATTTCAAGGTTCCCTACATGAATTTTTACTACATATTGATGGGTTGATTTACATTAAGTTTTCTCATTTTAATTCACTCTCAAATTGCATGATTTTGAACTGGTATCATGAACCATCCAAGTGTTTGATGAAATGTCAAGTGAAGAATTCTCAAGTTATTGATGATCTATTTCATGATTTACAAGTCAAGTGACTATATAATGATTAAGGGATTTCAAGTATATATTGAATCCATGAAAATTATCTATGATTTTACAAGTTACAAGCTAAGCCCTATTTTCAAGGTTTTTACCTCTTGTGAGCCACTCATGTTAAAGTAAGGGTTCATGTATGATTATGATCTACTCTTATGTTTCAAGTTAGACTCACAATTAGAGGTCAACCATGCTTCAAGAGCTACTCATGTCATGTTTCCATGTTTCTTACAAGTTATACAAGTTATAATTATTTTAAGTATTCAGTGGGATTTGATTTACTACCGATTAAGGCTTAAGATGGGGGATCGACTCAAGGAGTCCTTGCATAAAGTCTTTTGTCTCTAAACTATATGCCACCATAAAATTATAATTATTAACCTTGCTATACTAGTGGATCCATCCAGTCATGTTCTCATGTTTGGTTTGCCTTGGCAAGTAGACCACACCTAGCAGGGGGTGTTTGCCTATTCCACCTTACTGAGTGGTGTCATGCCTTGGATTTCAAGTTGTATCTACTTGGTCTATGTCGGTTGAGGTCGCTTCACACATATGTGTATGATATTTATATATTGTGCAAGATGAATGATTTACAAGCATGTTTTATTATGACCATTGATTATGCATGCCATATTGAGATTATATATCCATTGCTTATGATTATTCATTTTGACTATATTGGCTTATGTCTTGTTGTATTTCATCCTGCATACTTAGTACATTCAAATGTACTAATGCATACTGTATACCTACATAATATTACCATGTAGGGATCGGAGAACCTTTCGATCATCCTCCACATAGCTAGTTGATACTTCAGAGATAAGCTTTGGTGAGTCCTCAAGTCTGAGGACACTATCTACGTTATTCTTGTTATTTTGAGACTTCTTTATGTTGAACACTTGTTAATATGAGGGTGAGCTCGGAGAGTGTCTTGGCCCCTGCTCCATTCCATGTTAGAGATGTTGTTGGATATTATGTTGCACTTATGCCATGAGGTTGACTCTTTATGCTTCTATGGATGTTAAGATTTCCCTTTGTCCCACTCCCCTTTTTATTATATCTCTTGTTGTTGTTTACTTTGCTTCCGTGACCAAGGATGTGTGATTGATATGCTAAGAGGCTCGTTTAGGTCCCTTCGAGTTCCTATTTTCCATGTCATATCTAAGCCATAGGCTTGGGTCGTGAAAGAGGTCTTCCATGAGGCATCTTATGAAATGGAGTAACGATACCACTAATATAAGTCAAATATATACGAACCATTGCATGACATAAGGCATGAAAAAGTGAGACAATTCCTAAAACATCATCATAGCCTCCCACTCAAACATATGGTGCACTTCACACTGCTGAATAGGAATCTACTTGGCGTGCCATGTTGGACTTCGAGGATCATTATAAACCTAGTGCTTTGATACCATCTCTATCATGAGGAGAGACAGGACGAATGGGAACCCGAAAGTCCCTAAACAAGCCTCAAAGTACCAAATTTCTCGTCATTGATTCGAAAGAGTATTCAAAAGTAAACACATAGTTCTAAGGGATGAGAAAGTAGGACTCACGCTATGGAGATATCTTAGGGAAATGGATTTACATGAGTTCACATAACATGTAGAACATAGAGACTAAGGGGCAGGTAAGTATGACTCACGCTATGAGGGCAATTCGAGACTTAGGATATTTCCATCATATCACATAATCAAACCACAAGTCTCATAACCAAATCACATAAAGATAGTCAATAGGTAACCAAGCCAAAACATAAACTTCAACCATAACACTTAACGTATAAAGTAAAGGAGTTTATAAGGTGTCCAACAATGCCTCTAACGTAAGATAGTTTGGGGGCCAAGACATGTCCTGGGCTCACTCTTAAAGTACACAAAAGAGATAAAAGGCAACATAGGTAGAAGGATAGTGGATCGTCCTTGGAAGATAGGACTCACCACAACTAGCAAATCTTGAGATCCTAGCTAAACAATGTATGGTGGATAGATAGGCTCCTCGGTCCCTACATGGTGATATCATGTAGGCAAAAGTATACATTAGTATATTTGAATGTGCTAAGTATGAGGGATATAATGCATGTAACTTACCAAACTTGCACTTCAATGTTAGATGACAAGGGAACATAATCTAGAAAAAGATCATATATCAAGAGAATAGTACACAATATGCCATTAAACCAATGATTCATAAAATGCAATGCTCATATATAGTGAGGATGTGACCTCAACCGATATAAGTAAGGCCAAGCGAGCTATTACTTGGAAACCCGATGAAAACCCCTTGCCGGTAAAGAGATGGTCTACTTGCAAAAGGTAAATCATACTTTACCTTATCGGCACTCCCATTTCGTATGAAGTAACCTTCCTTATGGGCACTCCCATTTTGAATAGGATTTCCATATAATCATATCATATTATACTTTTTCCTTGCGGGCACTCCCATTTCTTTAGATGAAACCTTCCTTACAGGCACTGCCATTTCAGATAGGATTCTCATAACCTATGTTAGGCATATGGTTAAGAGAGCAGACCCTCAATCCATCGGTGCTAAGTCTTCATACCACAAAAATACTTATAATATACATATTTATACATTCCTTCAAAAGAGATACAAGTCTTACCATATCATTTCAATGTGTAATTGGGCTTAAATGCAAAACACCATTCATAATAATCCATTCTTAGGCTCAAATGCCAAACTTTAGCTTATAGTCATAATACTCATGCGTAGGAATAGCTCATTCACATATACAGAATGATGCAAGCACCAAAAATGTTCAAAGAGCCATAATCATAGACATGTATGTTATAATATTTTTTTCATAACCAATATCTTATCAAAATCATATCATAATACATAATTGGACTTGACCCACTTCATAATTTCAAAAATTTCCAATGTTTATGAATTCCTATGCCATGAATGATGTGAGAATAGAATGGGTTATTGAGATTCAATCTAAAATCATCAATATAATATGAAATTCAAATGAAACATAAATAAATCCACATTTAAAATCATAATATAAATCACCCATGCATAAACAAGTCTTGGAAAGGGACGTGTATATTCATAATTTCATAATCTCAATATAACTCACCATTTAATAGTATAAATCAACTTAAAATCAATGAATAAGCATAAACTATACATTATTTGAATTCAAGGAATCACAATATTTAAAATTCCAATTTAAAGTAACTTATGAACTCATGGAAATTACTTGAAAATATTTGGGTATCCGGTCAAAACCCACCATACCTTCACAAAATGAAGAAAATCCAAGAGAAATTTGAGGAAGAATTGAATTTGCCTTGATCTCCAAGCTTGAATCCACACAAGTTCTTGTGAGGAGTTTTTGAGAGAAGTTTAAAGTGAAAGAAATGAACTTGAATAATTTAAATAGAGTTTTAGGTCATTAGGAAGTCTTAAGATAACATAGAAAGTCTCAAAAATTCATTAGAATAAATTAAATTTACAAAAATGCCATTAATGAAACGGATGAAAAAATTTCCCGTAGCCACCCCACTGGAGGGTGTATAGCCAATGTGGCACTCCACGGTCCGTGTGGAGTGCCCACACCCCCTCACTTAGTCAAAAAATCACTCTCGACAAGGCTTGGAACCATGTCCCAACACTTAAAAAAATTTGAAGAAAAAGTAAGCCACACGGCCCGTGTCTGTGTGAAGTGGTCGTGGAACCAACCTTAAAAAAATAAATTTCTCACACCAAGAGTGAAGCAACACTTGGAAAAATTTCCACCTTGGAAGATCCACGATTGTCCAAACAACCCGTGTGCCTTGAAACGATTCCTGTGAAGTGTCTGTACCCCAATACTTAGGTCAAAAGTTGTCATTTCAAGCTTAAGGCCATCCACATGGACCTGCACACAGTACATGAGGTATCACACGACCCACTTGCGGTCCAAGTGTGATGTGCCTTGGCTCGAAATTCCACATCAAGGCCATACACCCAAAATTAAGGCCAAGTGTCGCACCACTGGAGGCCACATGGTCTGTGTGTCGATACACTAGTTGTGTTGTCTTCCTTGAGATGACAATTCATCCAAAGTTTATCCAAAAATGAAATTCTCAAGTTCTGATGAAGTCGTAAAGTATCTGGGTCATTATATTTTTATTGGCTTTTGATTGAGATGGGAATGCAATGTCCTTTTGACACATGGCATGATCCTATTGACTTCTTTGTTTGACTTAACATTGTACATCATCTGACATATGACATCAAACGGGCCTCTAGGATGAGAGGATATTGGGCTTAATAAAGTGGATCATCTTTTGTAGCCAAAATAAAAGAGACTTTTAGTTGAATTTATATTTTGTTGGACTTAAATAATTAACTCAATTATATTAAGCCTCAATATTTATTTGGTCTAATATATTTTGAATTTAATATAATTTGAATCATCAATAAAATTTATATTTTAATAAACTATATATGATTACAAATGTCCCCCCTACTTCAAGTCTTGTCGAGGTATTTATTTTCTTTAGAAGATTGGACTTGAAGTATTGCTTTGATATTCCTCAAAATGATGGAGCTAAAAATGTATTTACATTTGTACCAAAATAGGTAAGGAGTGAATATACTGGAATATTATAAGAAATTGAGAAATCACAAAAGACTATGATAACATTAATATATCCTGGAGCTTACATGTAAAGTGACACTCGATTTGTTGTATAATAACAAATGCAACACCTTAAAAAACTTTCCAACCCTATTTGGATATGGAATATATGGTGATTTCCACCACCTATAGGTTAATTTATCCAATTAGAAATGAGTTACTTGTTAATCCCTTTTCCAATTTGATAACCTTTTCCAATTTCTATTCCACCGGGAGTCAAATATCCTTGATATAAATAGACCCCATGCCCTCGTACATGAAAATCAATTCATAAATTTTGTAAATTGTTGGATCCATCTTTACAGCTAAGGAATATTCCTACTCAGGTAATTTTTCTTTCCTCTTTTTTGAATTTTTTTGTCCCTCCCATTTTTGTAGGTCAATACAAGCAATGATTATATTGTGGACATCACACAATGGAGAGCTTTATCATAGTACAAAAATATAGTCATGAGGTGTGAAGGGGTGGATCCACGTCCCTATCTTAGGTGATTTGATGAAATTCTTATACGGAAAAGGAATGGATATGCATTCCCCACCTTAAAGGAAATTTGAAGACATTCTTATGGTGAGAAGGAATGGGTACACATTTCCACCCTTAGAAAAATAATTTGAAGATGTCCTTATGGTGAGAAGGAATGGATACGCATTCCCACTTTAAAAGACTATTTGAAGATGTGCTTATAATAAAAAGGATTGGATATGCATTCTCACCTTAAGAAAGACAATTTGAAGACATTCTTATGGTGAAAAGGAATGGATATACATTCCCACCTTAAGATAATTTAGAGACATTCTTATTATTAAAAGGAATGGATACGCATTCTCACTTTAAGAAAGACAATTCAAAGACACTCTTATAGTGAAAAGGAATGGATACACATTCCCACATTAATAAAGGCAATTTGAAAATGTTCTTGCAATGAGAAGGAATGAAAACGCATTCCTACCCTAAGAAAGATAATTTGAAGACATTCTTAGGCTGAGAAGGAATGGATACGCATCCCACTCTAAGAAAGATAATTTGAAGACATCATTATGGTAAGAAGGAATAGATATACATTCCCACCTTAAGAAAAATAATTTGAAGGCATTCTAGTGGTTAAAAGGGATGGATGCACATTCCCACCATAAGAAAGAGAATTTGAAGATGTTCTTTGGGTGAAAAGTACTAGATACACATTCCCAACTTAGGAATGATAATTTGAAGATGTTCTTATGGTGAAAAAGGAATGGACAAGCATTTTCACCTTAAGAAATACATTTGATGGCATTCTTATAGCGAAAAGGAATGTATACACATTCCCACCCTAAGAATGGTCAAGGCTCAAAAAACTTCAACTTTCAAGCTTAATGATTTGCAAACATGATGAAGCTAAAACTTTCACTTGAAGACTTAAACTTGCAAACTTTGAAAGATTTTCTTAAAGTTCGCACACTTAGGGGCTTTGAAGGACCACGGTGAATTTTGAACTTTAATGTGAAGACTTAGGAATTTCAAGGCTTCAACTTATGGACCTAGATAATTTGAGGCTTTAATCCGTAGACTTGAAGAATTTTAAAGACTTTAATTTGCATACTTTGTTGATTTACAATGCCAACACGTGATCTTGAAGAATTTGAAGACTTCAGCTTGAATACCTAGTTGATTTGAGATCTGAACTTGCTGATACGAGGGTTTTGAAAACTTCAACTCACATACTTGGCTGATTTGGGACCTCAACTCATAGATTTGAAGAATTTAAATACTTCAATTTTCAAGCTTGTTTGATTTGGGAATTCATTTTGCAAACTTGAGGACTTTAAAGACTTTAATATGCTTAATTGATTGATTTGAGATTTTTAATATGCATACTTGAATAATTTAAGAAGACTTCAACTTACATACCTGCTTAATTTGAGATTTAACCTACAAGTTTGAAGAATTTGAAGACTTCAACTATCATACTTTATAATATTTAAAGACTTCAACTTGGAATATTTGAAGATTTCTACTTGCATCCTTGAAGGATTTCAAAACTTCAAGTATACTGTTTGAGAGAGCTCACATTTCAGTAAGGTTTGCCCCGATTGAGTCACCACCATTTGGTAGATGTCTGAAGTTTGATGAAAATCACATATAGATTTAACTCTAATGTAAGAGAACAAGTAGGGACATTTGGTTCTTTTTCCACTCACGCAACTAAACTTAGAAAATAATCCTAAGCACCTATGTACCTCAATGAAGAGGGTCAAGTCACTATACAGTTCTAAAATGGTAAATGATTTTATTTTGAGTCTGCCATATATAGTTCATACTCTTGCAGGCTTAGAGTAACATGCAATCTATGCTCATACACAAAAGAAGAATCATCTTACATAAAGAGTAGTATCTCTTGAGGAATTTTGCCTTTATGGGACCAATCCTTATGTTATTTGTATTTACAATCTTGTAAGCATCATTTAGATATTCTTCTTATACTACATATGGCCCATCCCACTTTGAGATGAATTTGCCTCCAGACCTATGTGAAGCGACAATAGGTCTTCTTACTACAGGGACTTTGTCTCCGACTTGAAAGCACCTCAAATGAACCTTTCTAATAAAAGCACGAGATAGGTGAGCTTAGTAGTATTCAAGGTTTTGTCAGTCTTTGAGCCTTTTTTTCATCAAGCGTAGTATGAATTTAGGAATAATGAAAAGTCACTTCTTGAATCACCGAATATTCATATTTTTCATTATACCAACCAAATTTATTCGAAAGATTAGAAATCAATTTTTTACTCAATTTCAGAAAAAATAAAAGAATAAATAAAAAGAGGGGCGAAGTGCTACAAAAAGAACTGTGTTCGATTTTTTAGTCTATCTATAAAAGGAGATCATATGAAAAACATAATCGATTCTTTCGCTTCTAACTTAATGAAACATATTCAAGCATTTTCTTCTTCGGTAGGTCCCTCCTGAATAGAATGTCTTGATAAAGGTAATTGTCACTCAAGTGGCAAGACACTTGAACTCAAAAGCAAGCGAATATGGGGTAGCTTGATTTGAGGTGTGATATGTTGTCCTGTATGCCCACAAGGTTGCTTCCATTCTTTAATGCAAGTCTTGTTTGGACTTAGAGGCTCCTTTCTTCAAGATATTGCATAGAGTCTTATTAAATGCCTCAACTAGACAATTGGCGGCATCATGGTACATAGAAAATTTGTGATGCTTGAAGCCAGAGAGATCATAAATCTTATTCATCAATTTTTTGTCAAATGGATTTCCATTATCAGTTATTATGCATCGATAAATTCTAAATTGGTATATGATATTCACTCAAATGAAATTTGCAACATTCTCCTTCTTCACTTCTTTGAGAGTGATAGCTTCGGCCCATTTTGAGAAGTAATTTGTTATAGCAAAGATATATTAGTGTCCACTAGAAGATTTAGGGAGTGTTCCAAGAACATCTAATACTGAAGCATCCAATGGCCAAGATGCGATAGTTAGGTATAAAACTTTAGGAGGTTGATGTATAAAATTTCCATGGAATTGGCTACCTTTGCACCTTCGAGCATAGTCTAAGCAATCTTTTACCATAGATGGTCAATAATACCCCCATTCTCTTTATTGTAAAGTGGAGATTTTGTCCAGATTGACGTGATCCACATACTCCTAAATGTGCTTCTTATAGAGCTTGGCTTGCTTCTTCCTCTCCCTGACATCAAAGGACTACTTCCTCAAATATACTGTGTAATTATAGTAAAAGAAACGAGGTGCAGGGCGATGAATGATAGACTTCTTCTTGCATCTTCTAGAAGTATCCCATAACATAAGTAGTCGATAATAACTCGCCTTCCATCCTCACTTTTGTCTTCAGACAATGCAACAACATGCTCAACCTTATTCTTTATATGTTTATTTTCATCCGGAGGTGGTACTACCCATTTTTGTAGATAATAACATGTTTTTGATTAGGAAGAGTTACAGTTGAAGCTAGAGTAACTAAGGCATTGTTGTTTTATTTTCCTTTCTTAGTATATGTTGGAGGGTCACATCTTTGAGCCACTTTATCTATTTTTGAGCATAATAGTGATATAGGTACAGTTCAGGCTTCTTGACCCCATAAATTCCCAAGAGTTGTTTAATCACTAACTGAGAGTCACCAAAGACTTGTAACTGTAATTTTTTCATGTCAACAAATATTTGGAGTCCAAGTATTACTGCTTGATATTCCACAAAATTATTAGAGAAACATTGTTTCAATGTGAAGGACAATGATAAGACCTTTCTTTGTGAAGTGACAAACACCATGCTAGCGCCAGCTCTGCCATGATGTGCAACCTTATCAAAGTACATCTTCCAAGGAGGTTATATTTCGATGGTCGTTGCATCTTTTTTCAGGAAGCTCATTAGTTAACTCCCTGTTATCTGGTATTAGAAGGTCTACCAAGAAGTCTACTAATGCTTGTCCCTTCACAGCTTTTTAAGGGACATACACGATCTCAAATTGTTGGAATTGAAGATACCATCTTGCCAATTATTTGTTGTGGACTAGTTTTGACACAACAAATTTGATGAGATTTGCTTTAGAAATGAGGAAAACTACATGATCTTGAAAATAGTTTTTTATCTTTCAAATTGAGAAGACTAGAGCTAAACACAACTTTTTGATTGGCAGATAATTCAACTCATTTGGCGTCATCATTCTGCTCAAATAGTAGAAGGAGTTTTTCTTGCCTTTACTATTTTCTTGAGCTAATAGGGCTCAGATAAACCTACATTGTGCCATAATAGAGTATCAAAGGTTTTCTAGGTATAGCGGTTGCTAGAACCGGAGGCTTTGTAAGATATACTTTGATACTTTCAAGGGCTTCACTACTTGTTTGGTATCACTTGAAAGGAACACCTTTATTCATAAGATAACTAAATGGTTGGAATCTTCTAGCTAGATTTGACATGAACTTTCTCAGATAAGTTAGCTTTCCTTGAAATAATTTCAAGTTATGAATGTCTCGAGCCTCGACCATCTTCAATATTGTATCAAATTTAGCTTGATTGATCTCAATTCATCAATGTCGTACAATGAAGCCAAGAAACTTGCTAGAAGTAACCCCACAAGAACATTTCAATGGGTTCATCCTTAATTGATATCTTTAGAGAAGTTCAAATACCATTCTTAAGTCTTTCAAATGGTTGTACCTCTTTTTTCACTTCACCATTAAGTCATCAAATGAAACGACCCCAAAAAGTACCTGAAACTATGTCTCGGAAGTGCCTGAAATTATAATTTCTATATATCTCAAAATTTGTGCTTGATATCTAAAATTCAACTTCATATTCTTGATCAGGGGGCAAAATTGAGTGGAAAATGGGTCTATTCCCGATTTTAGAGCGACCGAATCACAATTTCAATTTTTCAAAAATGCAATTTCCAGAGAGGGTTCGTGCCCCTGGCGCGACGCGTCTTGGGCGCGCCCTAGTGTTATTTTTTCCTAGTTTTTGTTACTCGGTCCAAGGCTTTTGTGTCTTAGTCCTAAGTCTTCCACGCGTGAATATACCTATGTTTAGTCATATTTTACCTTCATATCATACAGGACATTCAAAAATACTCTCTCAAATACTTAGACAAACATTTCACCAAAAATTCAAGTGTCAAATCTCTTTTCGGGTCTTAAGGATCTCAAATCAAGCTAAGTTCTCATCTCAATCTTCATCAAGGAATTCTCCAAACTCAAGGTATGAGGGTTTCAACCATTAGGTCCTTTCACCCATGGTGCCCAAGCTTCCTTTTTTATCTAAATTACATATTTCTAAGTTGATTTTACTTATGGGTCTTCTATCATGAATTTGACCATGAACTATGTTGGGGTTTTGTAAAAGTATGACTGGTTATACATGTTTTGAGCTATAAATCTAAGATCCACGATGAGTTTTGGTGAAGATTTTTGATATACATTCCAAGATGCTATTACCAAGTGTTGGTGGATTGATTTACTTCAAGATTTCGTGCATGATTGCAGTCTTAATTGCATTGTTTTACACCAACATTACATACCCACCAAGTGTTCGATAAAATGTTCGGTTTAGGGTTCTTCAACTATTGATAAACCATTGCATGACCTATGATTTTTATGACTTTATGATGATGAAAGGATGGCATATATGTGTTGATTTCGTGAAAAATATCGATAGTGTTGCAAGTTGACCAGACCTAGTTGAGGGGGTGTTATGCCTCAATCACCATGGATGGTAGGGTGAGATCACCATCAACCAATAGAGAAGTTGATACCTCAATAACCATGCACGGCGGGGTGAGACCACCATTAACCAATTGAGGGGTTGATGCCTTAATCACCATGGATGGCGGGGTGAGACCACTATCAATCTATTGAGGGGTTGATACTTCAATCACCATGGATGGCGGGATCTGGCCATCATCATAATGTTGGTCTCTTACTATACATGTAATATGTTTTATGTATGCATGCTTTACTACAAGCATCACTCATGCATTCCATATTGCTATATTCTTATTTATTACCTAATTATGTATTTCGAATATGTTGTCTATCTCTTGTAGCACTACATCCTATATACTTAGTATAGTCAAATGTACTAACACATACTATATGCCTACATGATATTACCATGTAGGAACTGGAGCTTCTTACGATTATCCTCATCCTCCTCGTGGGTAGTACTATCTCTATAAAGCAAGTTGGTGAGTCCCCAATTTTGGGGACAATGTTTTCAATCTTATGCTATGTATAAAGATTCTCTTTCTTTTATTGTATGCTTTGACTATAAGGGTGAGCCCAGTTGCTTATCTTGGCCCCCGCTAGGTTCTATGTTTAGAGGTGGTGTTGGACAAGTTATGTAATGATGCTATGAGCTTTGACTCTTTGACTCTTGATGTTTTATGATATGAAAGACTTCCCTTAGCCCCTTTACCCTTATTTTATTCTCTTATTGTTGTTTAATTACTTGCGCGACCAAGGATTTGTAATGATATGTTAAGAGTCTTGATTGGGGTTCCTTCGGCTTCCCCATTCGCTGTGTCATGTCTAGGCCCTAGGCTTAGGTCATGACAAACTTGGTATCAATGTGCTAGGTGTTAATGGTCCTTGGCATCCAATACACCACATCGATTTAAGTCTTATTCATGGTTGTGTTGTGCACTACAACTATGAGTAAGAGGCTGTGAGAAGTTTTAGGAAATGTTTCCCTTCTTTTTACTCTATGTCGTGCTATAGGAATTAAGGTAAGGTTTTCCCCTAACGATTGTTCTTTGCTATGCTAGATCATGACTAACACAAGAGGAAGAAGAGACCGCACACTCATGGAACAACTAGCTCATGGAGAGCTCTGGGATGTTCTCACCTTACTAGCTCAAGTTGTGGCTAACCAAGTCAACCAAGGGGCCCAAGCCCCTCATGCTCATACTATAGAATCTCAGATGGGGGACTTTATGAGGATGAATCCACTAGAGTTCTATGAGTCTAAAATGGATGAGGGCCCTTAAGAATTTGTTGATGAGGTATACAAAGTGTTGTCTATTGTGGGTGTGTGGTCAGAAGAGAAGGTGAAGTTGGCGGCTCACCAACTCAAGGGGATGGCACAAATAAGGTATACTCAATGGAAAGAGGAGAAGGGGAACAATAATGTGATTCTATGAGAGGTGTTTAAGGCGACTTTCGTCAACCAGTTCTTTCCTATTGAGCTTAAGGAAGCCAAATTGATGAAGTTCATGAATCTAAAGCGAGATCTATGAGTGTGAGGGAGTCTGCCCTCAAGTTTAACCAACTTTCTAAATATACTCCACACTTAGTTACCGACTCGAGGTCTAGAAGGAATAAGTTTGTGATAGGTGTATTTGATTTGGTAAGTGAAGAATGTCGTACTGCCATGTTGATTAGTGACATGGATTTTTCACCCTTGATGACTTATGATGAACAAGTAGATAGGAAGAAGTTGAGAAAGAGGAGTAATGAGGCCAAAAAGGCATGTTTTGATGGTAAGTCCCATGGTCCCAAGGGTGGCCGATTTCACCAAGGCCAAGGGTCTTCTCATATTCCTAATGGGATATTTGCTAAAGACTACCTAAGGCCCCAAGGAGATAGTGGTGTGGTGCCTAGACCTTTGTTCCTAAGATATGGTAGAGGCCGTGATGGCCCATGTTTGAGGGACACTAATGCTTGCTATAGTTGTGGGGAAGTAGGTCACAAGAAGATTGATTGTCCTCAGAATCAAAACAAGGGTAAAGATGTTCATCCACAAGGCCAGGGTGCCAATGTGGTTACTTTGGGGAGAGGAGGTCAACAAGGTGGTGCCCCAAGGCACAATCAGTTCTATGCACTCCAAGGGAGACAAGGGGTTGATAAGGTACTCGATATTATCACCGATATGTTAAAAGTATTTGATTTTGATGTGTATGCATTGATAGACTCGGGTGACACTCTTTCTTTTGTTACTCATTTTGTTGCCAAAAAGATTCATGTTGAGTCCGAATTGTTGTGCGAGTCTTATGAGGTGTCTACTCCAATTAGTGCATCTATTATTGCTAGAAAGGTCTATATAAATTATCCCATTTGCATCTTGCATAAAATATAGCCTTGTGATCTTGTTGAATTGGGTATGGTGGACTTTGATATTATTCTTGGGAGGGATTAGTTGCATGCATATTATGCCTCTATTGATTGCAGAACCCATAGGGTCAAGTTCCAATTCTCAAATGAACTCGTCCTTGAGTGGGAGAGTCATAAAGTTGTGGTGAAGAATAGGCTTATCTCTTGCATTAAAGCCCAAAAGTTGATCTTTAAAGGCATCTTTATCATCTTGTGAGGGTTAGGGATGTCGAATCCAAAGCCCTTCCTATAGAGTCACTTCTGGTGGTAAATGAGTTACTTGATGTCTTTCCTAGTGACCTTCTCGGTGTTCCTCCCTAAAGGGAGATAGAATTTGGTATAGACATTCTTCTCGATCCTCAACCCATTTCTATTCCCCCTTACTATATGGCACAGCAGAGTTAAAAGAGTTGAAGGAGCAATTAAGGGACTTGTTGAAAAAGGATTCTATTAGGCCTAGTCAATCACCTTGGGGTGCACTGGTGTTGTTTGTGAAGAAGAAAGATGGGTTCCTTAGAATGTGCATTGACTACCGGCAACTTAATAGGGTCACTATAAAGAATAAGTATCTTGTACCAAGGATTGATGATTTGTTTGACCAACTTTAAGGGGCTATTCACTTCTCTAAGATTGATCTTCGATCCAGGTATCATCAAGTGAAGGTGAGGGAGTGTGACACTCCCAAGATGACTTTCCATACTAGGTATGGGCATTATGAGTTTGTTGTTATGTCTTTTAGGTTGACCAATGCATCGGCTATCTTCATGGATCATACGAATAGGGTCTTTAAACCCTATCTTAATTTGTTTGTTGTGGTGTTCATCTATCATTTTTTGATCTACTCCCATAGTGAGGAGGAGCATGTGAGTCATTTGAGAGTAGTGTTGCAAAAATTGAGTGAAGAGAAGTTGTATTCTAAGTTTGAGAAGTGTGAATTTTGATTAAAGGAAGTTGTCTTTCTAGGTCATTCGGTGTTGGGGGATGGTATTAAGGTGGATCCTAGAAAGATGGATGTGATTAGAAATTGGCCTAGGCCATTGACCCTATCGGACATTAGAAGTTTCTTGGGCTTAGCAGGTTACTATCAGAGATTTTTGAATGGTTCTCTTCTATTACTTCTCCCATGACTAAGTTGATTCTAATGAAAGCTAAGTTGTATGGACCGATGAGTGTGAAAGAGTTTCCAAACCTTGAAGGATAAGTTTGTGTCTGCTCCTATCTTGTCTCTGCCGGAAGGGTTGGAAGGGTTTCTTATGTGTTGTGGTGCCTCTCAGATTGGTTTGGGTTGTGTTTTGATGCAAAATGGTAAGGTGATAGCTTATACATCTAGGCAACTTAAGGTGCATGAAAAGAATTATCCTACTCATGATCTTAAATTGGCCGCTATGATATTTGCTTTGAAAATTTGGCATCATTATTAGTATGGAGTACATGTTGATGTGTTTACAGATCATAAGAGTCTCCAATATGTGTTTACTCAGAAAGATCTCAACTTGAGGCAACGAAGATGTTTAGAGCTTCTTAAGGATTATGATATGAGTGTGTATTATCATCCTGGTAAGGCTGATGTTACGGTCGATGCTTTGAGTAGGGTGTTCGTGGGTAACCTAGCTCATGTTGATGGTAGTGGCAAAGAGGTGGCTAGAGAGGTCCATCGGTTTGCTAGATTGGGGTTAGGTTGGAGGTTGATAATGGTGGTGTGGTGGTTGTCAATGGTTCAAAATCTTCCTTGGTTGATGGGGTAAAAGCAAAGCAAGACCTTTACCCCTCTTTGTTAGAATTGAAGGCCTTGGTGAAAGAGGGCAAGGTGGAGTTTTTCTCCCAAGGGGGAGATGGTACCCTTAGGTACCAAGGTAGGTTGTGTGTACCTAGTGTTGATGGCTTAAGAGAGGCGATTCCTGATGAGGCTCATAATTCTTCCTATTTTATTTACCCCAGTTCTACCAGGATGTATAGAGATTTGAGGGATGTATTTTGGTGGGAAGGTAATGAAGAAAGACATTGCAAAATTTATATCCCATTGTCATAGTTGCCAATAAGTTAAAGCTGAGCATCAAAGTCCGGGTGTCCTAAACCAAGATATGGAGTTTTCTACTAGGAAGTGGGAGAAAATTAACATGGATTTTGTGGTTGGGTTGCCTAAGACTAGAAAGGGTTTTGATTCTACTTGAGTTATGGTTGATGGAATGACAAAGTCGGCTCATTTCCTACTGGTTAAGACTACCTATAGGGCCGAAGAATATGCTAAATTATACATTCATGAGTTGGTTAGAGTGCATGGGGTTCCCTTGTCTATCATATCAGATCGTGGTGCTCAATTCACTTCTCACTTTTGGAGGTCCTTCCAAAGAGGTCTTGGAGCCAAAGTAATGCTTAGTACGATCTTTAACCTTAAAACGGATGGCCAAGCCAAAATAACTATCCAAACTCTTGAGGATATGCTTAGAGCTTATATTTTAGAGTTTATGGATAGTTGGGATGATCATCTTCCATTGATTGAGTTTGCTTATAACAATAGCTACATTCTAGCATTGGTATGACTCCTTTTGAGGCTCTGTATGGTAGGTATTGTAAATCACTGGTTGGGTGGTTTGAAGTAGGAGAAATTACTTTTTTGGGTCCAGACCTGGTCATAGAGGCTACGGAGAAGGTAAGGTTGATTAGGGAAAGGTTGAAAACAGCC
The DNA here is from genome assembly GCA_011800125.2 of Solanum clarkiae. Lineage (NCBI taxonomy): Eukaryota > Viridiplantae > Streptophyta > Magnoliopsida > Solanales > Solanaceae > Solanum > Solanum clarkiae. The sequence goes on along the minus strand of JAABOM020125536.1, from coordinate 29,125 downwards.
CAAAGTCATGAAAGGTCCTATGCTGATGTGAGAACAAGGGAGCTTAAATTTAAAGTTCGTGATTGGGTCTATTTGAAGGTTTCACCCATGAAGGGTGTGGTTCGTTTTGGTAATAAGAGTAAATTAAGGCCATGATTTGTGGGTCCTTATAGGGTGTTGAGGAGGATTGGCAAGGTGGCTTATGAGTGGGAGTGGCCTAGTGACATGGACTTTGTTCATCCAGTTTTTATGTATCCATGTTGATGAAATGTATAGATGACCCAAATGCTATTGTTCCATTGGATGTTATGGGCATTGTTTAAGACAACTTGACTTATTAGAGGTTCTAGTAGAGATCTTGGGAATACAAGTGAAGAGGTTAAGAAACAAGGATGTGGCTTCCGTTAAGGCCCTTTGGAGGAATCAACTAGTCAAAAGTGCTGCATGGGAGGCCAAAGCAGACATGCAAAAGCAATATCCCTATCTCTGCTATTCTACTCAAGCCTAGGGTACTAATTCTATGTCTCCTATGTGATTTCATGTCTCATGTATCAACCCTTATGTCATTTGCATGCATTCATGTTTAAGTTGACAAATACATGGCAATTTTACCACTTATGTTGAGATTTTGGAAACAGTGTTTAAGTGCATTATTGCATTCATGTTGAGGCTGATTTCTTCATGGTTACTCTTCTTATATATATTTCTTTTATATTCGGGGACGAATGTTCCCAAGGGGGAGATATTGAAACGACCCCAAAAAGTGCCCTAAAATGTACCTCGGAAGTGCCCGAAATCGTAATTTCTATATATCTCAAAATCCATGCGTGATATCAAAAATCTGACTTTATATTCTTAATCATGGGAAAAAATTAAGTAGTAAATAGGTCTAACTCTGATTTTAGAGCGACCAAATCACAATTTCAATTTTTTGAAAATGCAATTTTCAGAGAGGTTTCACGCCCTTGGCGTGATGCACCTTTGCCACGCCCCAGTGTTATTTTTGTCCAGTTTTTGTTACTCAATCCAAGGACTCTATTGGGACTAAGTCTTCTCATGCATGAAAATATCTATACTTAGTCATATTTTACCTTCATATCATACAAGACATTCCCAAGTATTCTCTCAAACACTTAGACAAATATTTCATCCAAAATTCAAGTGTCAAATCTCTTTCCGGATCTTAAAGATTTCAATTAAGCTTGAAGTTCCCATCTCAATCTTCATCAAGGAATTCTCCAAAGTTCAGGTATGTGGGTTTCAACCATTAACTCCATTCACCCACGGTGCCCAAGCTCCATGTTTACCTAAATTACATGTTTCTAAGTTGATTTTACTTATGGGTCTTCTATCATGAATTTTTGCATGAACTATATTGGGGTTTTGTAAAAATTTGACTGGTTATACATGTTTTGAGCTATGAATCTTATATCTATAAAGAGTTTCGATGAAGATTTTGATGTACTTTGCGAAGTGGTATTACCAAGTGTTGGTGGGTTGATTTATTTAAAGATTTCTTGCATGATTTCACTATTTAATTGGATGGTTTTACACTATCATTATACACCCACCTAGTATTTGATAAAATGTGTAGTTTAGAGTTCTTGAACTATTGATGATTCATTGCATGACCTATGATTTGCATGGCTTGATAATGATGAAGGGATGGTATATATGTGTTGATTTCCTGAAAAGTATCTATAGTGCTGCAAGTTGACCACACCTAATTGAGGGGGTGCTAAGCCTAAGTAATCATGGATGGCGGGGTGATATCACTATCAACCAATTGAGGGGTTGATACCTCATTCACCATGGATGGCGGAGTGAGACCACCATCAACCAATTGAGGGATTGATACCTCAATCACCATGGATGACAGGGTTTGACCACCATAATAATGTCAGTCTCTTACTACACATGTAATATGTTCTATGTAAGTATGTTTTACTACAAGCATCCCTCATGCATGCCATATTGCTATATGCTTATTTATTGCCTGATTATGTATTTTGATTATGTTGTCTATCTCTTTTTGCATTACATTCTACATACTTAGTACATTCAAACATATTAATGCATATTCTATGCCAACATGATGTTACGATGTAGGAACCGGAGCTCCTCACGATCATCCTCATCCTCCCCGCGGCTAGTATTATCTCTACAAAGCAAGATGGTGAGTCCACAATTTCAGGGACAATGTGTTTAATCTTATGCTATGTATAAAAATTCTCTTCCTTTATTGTATGTTTTGACTATGAAGGTGAGCCTCGTTTGTTGTCTTGGATCCCATTAAGTTCTATGTTTAGAGGTGTTATTAGAAAAGTTATGTAATGATGCTATGATCTTTGATACTTTGACTCTTGATGTTTTATAATATGAAAAGACTTCCCTTAGACCTTTCACCCTTATTTTATTCTCTTATTTTTGTTTAATTTCTTCTGCGACTAAGGATATGTAATGATATATTAAGAGGCCTGATTAGGGTTCTTTCGAGTTTCCCATTCGGTGTCACGTCTAGGCCCTAGGCTTGGGCCAAGATATCAACATAAAATTTGACATTTTAATGGAGTAAGTAATTAAATATATTATGCATAACCCTTTGATAGGTGGAACCATTATTTTTTAGATAAACAGGCATCACTTTATAGCAACAAATACCTTTGGGGGTGTGAAATGTAGTGAGTTATTAATTTTTTGGTGCCATGTAAATTAGGTTATATCTAGAAGAACCATCCATGAGTGATATTGCTTCATAACCAGTAGTAGTATCAATCATTTTCTCCAGAATGGGAAGCAAAAATTTATCCTGTGGGCATGCATTATTGAGATCTCTAAAGTCAACACAAACTTAAATTTGATCGTTCTTCTTTCTTATGAGAATAATACTTGAAATCCACATAGGATCTTTAACTTCACAAAATGAAGTCTACTTCAATGAGTTTTTTAACTTCATTCTTGATCAATGGAATGAACTCTGGCCTAAAACGTCTTTCGATCTGCTTGACAGAATTAGCACCATTCTTGATTGCTAATTGATGGACCGCTATTTTAGGATTTAAGTCGGGCATTTCTTTGTAACTCCAAGTGAAAACATCCATACATTCTTTGAGTATATTCATATAGGTGCTTTCTTCATTAACTTCTAAAAGGCACTCAGGTAAGTTGGCCTTGGGTCTTCCTCAGCGTCAAGGTTAATTTCATTTAAGGGATCTATTGTGGCCTTCACTACTTCTTCCATTTCTAGTGGAACGTCTCCAGCATATTTTTTTTTGTAGGTCATTGCATTGACAGATATATGATAGCACCAAGCAGTATCTTCCATCTCTCCATCAATCTTCATCTGAGATGAGGCATTGACCTCACTTCGAGTTGTAACATGATATGAGAAGCCCACACTATCTTTATCTTCCTCATGCTCCTTTGTGTAAACCACGGTGTGAGTCTTTGAATTTAGTACCTTTTTGCATCAAACCATAAGCTCTACTTGACATTTTATCTTAGAGGGGATTGCACTTTGAATATCCTTTTGGATAGGCAGAGCAAGTTTTACCACCATTAAGTAAATTCCCTAACGCTTGTTATTTCTCTTCTAAAATTGTCCTAACCTCCCAAATACAAAAGTTCTTGTTGTGGATCTTCCAAGTCGATCAAATACAGAAGGCCTTTTGTTAGAAGAAGAAGAAGAAGAAGACTCATTTCTATGGTGATATATCTATTACTTACTCTACTTATGGAGATACGGATCAGAAGTGGTTAGTTATAGCCTAAACCTTCTTGTGCTTGCCTAGTGATATCATCTTATGGGAGTTTTCCTAATTTACATGGCTCATTAGTGTTATATCCAACCTTTGTAAATAATTTGAAAGCATTTGGATCAAAGCCTTTTGTACGTCTTGTAGGGAGAGGCATATCTTGTAGTGGATTTTGAGCCAAAAACTTTTCTAGTAGCTTTGAAGACAAGTTAATTGCATCAATTTACTTAATAGAGAGAGTTATTACTCCCAATACATTTCATTGAATGTCATATGACTGACCCCTCACCCCCCCCCCACCTTATTTCTTTACCTTCAGAATGTAGCAAGGTACAAAAGTTGACTTCTTTTTCGAGGACATGATCTTCCTTTTATTTGGACAGGAATCAAACTCCTCAATATTGGTCTTGTCTTTTTCACCAGCCACATTATTTGTTTGCTTGCCAGCTTATCGGACTTAGTCAATTTGACATTGTCAAGTTTTGCCTCCTTCAAGTCTTTAAATAGAATTTTGTAGCAACAAAGTGTGACTCAGCTTCAGTGAAAAAATTATCTGTAACTATTTTCCTTTCAATTCCATATTGAAGATACTTTAAATATTGATAGTAGGAGAATGAGACAATTTTGTACTCATGTACCCAAGACCTACCAAGAAAGATATTATATGTAGTCTTTGCATCGATCACATGCATCCATGCACTAGTTCACAAATTACCAATATGGATTTCTAACTTGATGGAGCCTATAGATCTGCCCCCTTGATTAAATCCTTGTATTAACAAATGATTTTCACTAAGTTCTTCTGTGGTGATGCCCAGTTCTTTCAATGTATGGATGGGTAGAATGTTAACTCCGGATCCTTCATCAATCAAGATTCTGTTTATCTTATTCTTCAGCATGTGACCCACCATATACAAAATATGATTATCTAGTTTTTCACCAAATAGAAAATCAACATCTGTACATGTGATTTTTGTATCACATGTATGTACTTCTTAAGAAGAGGATTCTAAAGGCTTTTTCAGAAGATAAGGGGGACACTTTTGATAGAGTTTCACCCATTTCTTATTCTCTTTCCATAGGAGACATCCTTAATGAAGTTTCACCTATTGCTTCTCCTTTGTTGGTATTAAAATATGATGTCTCCCTGTCATCTTGAATAGTCTTTGTGTGAGACCAATTTGGTAAGAACTCCCCAAAAGTCACAAGATGTCGTGACTTATGGTGGTGATTCATTCCTATCTTTGCTTTCTTTAAATGGTTGACGGGCTTTTGCTTATTTGGTCTCCTCACTATCCTCCCTCTAGATAGTTGCTTAGATGATTCTTTTTGTGAACTTATCTTGTTACATCTCCGCCTAGTCACAAGAATCCAACTTTCATCATTATCTCCATCAGTTTGGGTTTTTTTGGCTCTAATAACTTTTCTTTTTAAGATGTATATATTTGGACTAGTTCAAACACGCCCAAAGTGGTAGAGATTTGGTTGGAACTTGTTTTTTTATCATCAAGGACAATCTTGTCTTCCCGGGCCAATTGCATAAATTTGTCCAAGAAGATGAAACACTTTTCTAGAGGGTGACCCAAATATTTATGATATTTGCAATAGTTTAGATCGTCAGTCTTTCCAACTTAATCTAGCTACTTTATCTCTGGAAGCTTAACGAGTTTTAGCTCTACTAATTCATCAAATATTTGAGAGATATCAAAATCTAAAACGGGGTATTCTTTCTCTTGCATCTTTCTTAAGGTCAATTTTCGATTTGGACGCCCTTTATAAGTTTTTTTCACACTTTGCTTCCTCCTTTCCTTTGTAGTTAATTTTATGGATGATGTATTGACATTTAAGAATTCCTTGTTGTCATCACTAGACACAAATTTGATCCATTTTTTGTGTTCTTTCTTGTCAATCCTTTGCGAGGATCATGGACAAGCATCATATCTTTTCTCGCAAAAGACATGCTTAACTCCATGTCATGAGCATGAGTAGCTTGATCTGCGAAGGACATTGGCTTGATTCCTTAGAAAATGTAGAGAATCCCTGTAATGCCCTTATTATTAAATAATTTATTCACTTTAGAAAAGGTATTCCCTTAAGATAAAATCAACCCCTACTTCACAACTCTTTGACTTGAGTTTGTATCGTTAGAGAAATTGATTTTCTTGAATCATAGAAAGAAATCAGGGAGGATTCATTTTAGTGCAATTTATTTACTTTATGCAATTATACATATTAGAAAAGCCTTAATAATAATTATTATGTGTGAAAAAAATAATTAAGGAAAAAGAGAAAATTAGGGCAACCACCATATTAGATCATTTTCTCTTAAGATGCTTTTGACATAAAATAGGTTTTCCCCAAACTAAGTCGGTTTTATGTCCTTATAAAAGTTTATAAACTCTCTATCCTTTGGTAAGTGATTAAATTTTGTCTTTAAATTGCATAATGTGTAGTAATTGAGGAATATCTCGTTGTATATAGTTGTGTTTTTAGTGTGAAAATATGTTTTGCAAAGCTAATTTATATACCTACATCTTATATGTTTGGTGAAAATCTAAGTACGTTTTTACGGTATTGAAAGAAGGCATGAAACATAGTGAAAGTTCTGGCTAGTTTTCTGTCTGAGAAGCCTTCTATGTACTGTTATTAGTCTTTTAATCATATCTTGATGTGTAAGCTGTAATTTGTGATGCTTTATAGTTCTTTGCAATCCCAATACATGTATCTACAACTTTTATATTTATGTTGAGACTTAATTTTTGTAGTTATGGATTCAAAATAGTGGACGTAAGTTAGGACAAGTTTTGTCCAGAGTTTTGACATAGAAATCTCTAGGGGTGTGCTGTTAGTGTTTCGATTGTAAATACTTTTACAAAAGGCACTTTGAAGTGATTTTTGATCGTTTGAAACCTATATTCATATATCTATAGTTTTTATTTAGACTAGAAAGCCTAGTTCTTTCCATTTACCAATTCAAAATCTAATTGCGTTGCAAGGCAGTAAAGCTTTCGAAAAGAGTGATTTTCAAAAGTAGGACTCAGTTTCGATATTTATCTTATTAGTTTCTACCTATTGAAAGTGCTGAATATTAAATGAGCAAGTAAATAAGTATTAAGGTACTCATACTTCTGTATAATCATAAGGAAATTGATTGAAGAAATAGATATCGTATTGATCCATGACTTGGAATCGGTGGGGTCAGTTGCGTGCTAAAAGGTTCAGGTTCATGTAAAAACTTGTTCTTGTGCCTTTGTCACCTGCTAGTGCATTTTATTATTATCTTGCTATCTCAGCTACGTTCTTGTCATGTTATCTGGTTGTGTTGATACATCTTAGGACTTGCACAAAACTTGTTTGATTTGCCCATTTGTATAAACTGCCTGATCACTTGACATCCTTGTGGACTTTTTCGTTCTTGTTGCCATGACTTTGTCACCATTGGTATGCCTCTTATTCATATCAATTGCCATCTTGATTGTGAATTTTTGGTCCGTCCTAAGTATGAAAGCAGTTCATTTTATGCACGAACTAGAAAGTCACTCTTAATATAGTTCTTGGTTCTCCTGATAATTGGGTTTTCACCCTTCTTGATACAAGGCTTCAGTCCTCTTTGATACTTGATTATGTTTGGTGTGACGACATGACCTACATACTGGGTGAAACTTGATAGTTGAATATCTTATAAAAATTGTTCTAGGAACCTTTGACATTTGGATCTTTAAATATCCTACTTGATACTATTGATATATTTTTTTACTTGGTCGATTTACTATATTCCAGTTGTATTTCCCATTGACTTGATAAGAGTGAATTGAGGGATTTAAGGTTCTCAACTTTTAGCTTTTACACCACTAATCTTCATGCTTAGCGATAGTTCTTTCTAATATAGGGAGTACCCGAGATGATGCTTGAGGAGGATGGCCAATGAAGATAAATTTCGAGAATTGTGCAGAAGATTACATTTGCATTTAAACATAGATATTTTAGTAGTTTTGGGACATGTACATGATTCTTATGTTTCATATGTATGTACAAATTTGAAAGGCTAGTTTAAATTTTTGCACCATGGTTTGTAACTTTAAGTTTTGACTTGTTTAGTTAAATTTGAGCCAGCGAGCTTGTTCATATAGTAAAATGCCAGTTATGTTAAGATGTTTGTATGAAATGAAACTAGTACATTTTATGTCCTTGGATTTTAACATTAGTAATACTTTCAACATGCTACAACAGTATGGGCAATATATGAAACTCTCACAAGATAGTAGTTTAAATTACTTGCAAGGTACTTACGCCAAAAACTTGAGCTAGAAATCAACTAAACCACCTTTAGAATGAAATACTATACCTTTAAGTATTATGAATTCATTACTCAAATATGATTAATTTGTCACATGTTAAATCTTTCGTATGCTGGTAAGTGTTGTGTAAGCTTAGAACGTAAAGAAGTGGCATCCTCCCGCGAGGGTTGCCATAAGTATTGTCATCAGAGCACAGGCTTGTGATTCTAGGACTTTCGATGTGAATTAATTATATACTTGTCTATTTGGTAAAAGGTCCAAGCTATGTTATTTATTCATTTACATGATTAATATTATTTTAGTGCTTGCAAAGTGAATATGCATCATGTACATGTCCCTAATGTAACGTGATCTTCTTTTTTGAAGGAACTAAATTATGGCCTCTTCCTCTAATAGACCTATTGAAGTAGCACAAAAAGGATCAGATAACTCTTATTCTTAACCTCGTGCACTAGATGGGATGGGCAAACATCTTTCGGATCTATACGTCCCCGGCACTAGTGGATTGGAAGTGGTAAACTAAGGTGTAAGACCTATCCCACATCCTCAGATGAGCCATAGTACTCAGGTTATGAATCCTACTTTCCAATAGATGGTTGAGGCTAAAGCGATGCATGATCCTAATGGGATAAACTTCGAGAAAATGAGGAAAATGATTGGAGTAGAATTTGAAGGTGCTATTGATCCCACTAATGCAGAATAATGGTTGGAATGCATGGAGAGGGTATTTGAGCAATTGGAGTGTCCAGATGTTGCAAAATTTAAATATGTTCTTTCGCTGTTACAAAAAGATGCTTATGATTGATGGGTGAGTGTTCCAAATGCCAAGGTAAAACCTCTAGTTCTTACTTAGAATGATTTTGTTAAGGAGTTTCATATGAAGTATGTTCCACCAGCCTACTGTGATGCTAAGAAAAAGGAATTTTTAAGTTTTAGGCAGCGGGTCATGTCTATTGCTGAATATCAACAAAAGTTCTTAAGGCTTTCTCATTATGCTTGAGATACTATTAAAGAGGAGAAAGATAAGTGCAGGAGATTTGAAGACGGCTTAAATGATTTTATCAGAAAAAATGTGGCAATCTTGCAACATGAGAACTTCTTAAGTTAGTTTCCGCTGCTCTTACTTGGGAGAGACTTGATTAGGAAGAAGCTAGTAGACATGAAAATAAACTACGGAAACCTAGATCAGATTTCGGAGGTCCATACAAAAGAGGAAGGTTAGATGATTCTAAGGCTAGTGGTATTCACAGGTCATCTCAATCAAACAAAGCATATTAGATCATTCCACAGGTAGCACTCCTAATAATTGCCAAGGCAGGACTCATATTTCTACATGTGAAAAATGAGGGAAGAATCATTATGGTGTTTACAGGAGAGTTTCTAGTGTGTGTTTTAACTGTGGCAGCTTTGATCATAAAGTGAAGGACTGTCCTAAATAGGTTCCTTCCTTGCACACTAAAAGCTCGGTTTAGAAGCCTTCTACTATTCCTCATCAAACCAATAGGGGTGCAAGACCAAAAACACATCCAAGCGAGCAAGTGGAATAAATCAACCTAGTGGGCCAAAGGCTATGGCAAAAGCTTACGCTATGAAACGGAGGGATGATCAAGATGGCTAAGACGTGGTTTTTTGTAAATTTCACTTATTTGGCTTATGTGTGTTTACATTGTCTGATCCTGGTTCTACACATTCTTATATTTATTTATCACTCATTCTTCCTGAAAATGTGAAATCTGTGAGGATTGATTATAATATGCTAGTTGAATGTCCCTTGGGCTATCGAGTTGTTTGTAATTAAATTTACTGAGCTTGTCCCTTCATGATCAAAGACCTAGTTTTCCCGGCGGATTTGATTGACTTTTTTTGAAACGCCCTTCCAAGATTTTGATGTTATTATTGGGATGGATTGGCCATATAAATATCATGTAGTAGTGGACTGTAGATCAAAGCATGTGACTTTTAAGGACCCTGCATTTTCTCATATTATTGTACAAGGTGAAAGTTCATTAACGTCTAGTATTATTTTTGTCGCCTTGGCAAGAAAGATAATCATGCAAGGTTATAATGTGCATCGTGCCCACATAATTGATACACACTTGGAGAGTCCTAGACTTAAACATATACCTACTGTGTGTGACTTTCTAGAAGTCTTCCCTAAAAATCTTCATGGGTTATCCCCAGAAAGGGAAGTTAAATTTCCAATCGAGCTTATTCCCGGATCTATTCTTATTTCCATTAATCTTTATAGAATGGCCCCAGTAGAACTGAAAGACTTGAAAACTCAATTGCAAGAACTTCTTGAGAAGGATTTTATCTGTCCCGGTGTCTCTCCTTTGGGAGCCTTGTTTTATTTGTAAAGAATAAGGATGGAACTCTTAGATTGTGGATTGACTACAGATAACTCAACAACATAACAGTCAAGAATAGATATCCACTGTCAAGGATTGATGATTTATTTAATTAGTTAAGAGGTGCTAATCAATTCTCAAAGATTGATTTGAGGTCTAGGTATTTTCAACTGCACGTTAGAGAGAAAGATATTCCTAAAACTACTTTTAGAACTCGATATGGTCATTATAAATTTTTGGTGATGGTATTTGGATTGACTAATGCTCCCGCAATATTCATAGATCTAATTAATCGAATATTCAAGTCATATCCAGATCAATTTGTGGTAGTTTTTATAGACGATATTTTAGTGTATTCCAAGGGTAGTGAAGATCATGATAAGCATCTCTGAATTGTGTTGCAAGTTTTGAAGGAGAAAGAACTTTATCCAAAACTTTCTAAGTGTGAATTTTGGCAAAATGAAGTGACCTTTTTGGGACACGTCGTGTCATCCAAAGGTATAATGGTAGATCCTCGTAAAATCCAAGCAATTGTTGAATGGAAGCCTCCCAAAAGTCCAACCGAAGTAAGACGCTTCCTAGGCTTGGTAGGATACTATAGGAGGTTTGTGAAAGGCTTCTCCATTATAGCCTCCCCTTTGACCAATCTCTTGAAGAAAGAAGAAACGTTCTTCTAGAGTGACAAATGCCAAGAGAGTTTTGAAACTCTTAAATACTTGTTGACACAAGCTCCTGCACTTACTCTACCAATAGAGGGGAACGAGTATGTGATATATAGTGATGAATCTCATTGCAGTCTAGGGTGTGGTCTGATGCAAGAAGGAAAAGTTATTTCTTATGCCTCTTGGAAATTAAAAACCACATGAATTAAATTATCCTACTCATGGTCTGGAACTTGTTGTTATAGTATTTTCCTTAAAGATATGGAGACATTATCTGTATGGAGAAAAATATTACATATTCACCGATCACAAAATCCTAAAATACTTGGGTACACGAAAGGAGATGAACCTACGGCAACGTAGATGGCTTGAGCTTATTAAGGGTTATGATTGCACAATCAATTATCATCCAGGAAAATCTAATGTTGTTGTAGATGCCTTAAGTCATAAGTCCTTTGCAAGCCTGTCCTTGAGTCCACTGCCCTTATTTATTGAGTTAAGAGCAATGAATGCTCATATTGTACTTCATTCATCTGGCTCAATTATTTGCCAACTGCAAGTTAAACTTGTACTGCTTGAGCAAGTTAGAGAAGCACAAAAGTCAGATGAGAAACTCATGAAGTTGACCAAAAAGGTTCAAGATGGAGAAAAACATGATTTTTCATTAATAGGATGGTGTCTTATCTTATCAAGATAGGTTGTGTGTCCCTAATGATGAAAGGCTGAAAAAAGAAATTTGAATGAAGCATACACTTCATCATATGCCATGCACCATGGAGGTACGAAAATGTACTGGAACCTTAAAGAACACTATTGGTGGAATGGCAAGAAGAAAGTCATTAAGGAGTACATTTCAAAATGTTTGGTTGTCAACAAGTAAAAGAAGAACATCAAGTTCCATTTGGGCTACTCCAACCCTTACCGATGCCAGAAAGGAAATGGGAGAGAATAACAATGGACTTTGTTTATGGACTTCCTCACACTCAAAAGAACCATGATACAATATGGATGATAGTGGATAGATTAACGAAGATTGCTCATTTTTTAGCAATCGAGATGGATTATTCACTTGAGATATTAGCAGAACTATACATTAATAAGATTGTAAGGCTGCATGGAATCCTTATCTCTATTGTCTCTGACAAAAAATCAAGGTTTACATCTAGATGTTGGTCTAGCCTGTTGTCACGATCCAAGTCAAGGGCCTAGACATAACATGGCGCAAGGTGAACACGAAGGGACCCCAAGCAAGCCTCTTAGAACATCATTACACATCATTGGTCATGGAAGCATATAAACAACATAAAAGAGTAAGTATAGGGGAAACGGGTCTAAGGGAAAATCTTGCATAACATCATAAACAAGAGGCAAGAGTCAAGCTCATATCATGGATACATAACATGTCCAACATACACCTTTAAAACATAGAGAAGAGTGGGGGCCAAGACAAACACCTTTAATACATAGATAAGAGCAGGGGCCAAGACAAAGCAATCGAGCTCACCCTCATAGTCAAATAGAACATAAGAAAGAGTTCTCAGTAAATATCAAGAGAATATAGACTAAGGTCGCCGAAGTGGAGGATTCACCAACTAGCTTGAATAGCACTGAACTAGCCACGTGGAGGAGGACGATGATCAACTTGGGCACCTGTTCCTACATGATCACATCGTGTAGGCATAGAGTGTATGTTAGTACGTTTGAATATACTAAGTATGTAGGATGCAATGCAACAATAGATAGGCATCATAATCAAAATGCATAACAATAAGCAATAGGCATAATGTAGTAATATGGCATATATGAATGATGCTTAAGTAATTCATACTACATAGGATATCATATGTGCAGAAGAGACCAAGCTAGCTATTCAAGGTAAAACCCCTTGGTGGTTGTGTGGTAAAAACCCCTCACATGATTGATAATAATCATACCTTATCACCACAGTGGCGAAGTACGAACCCCTCACATGGTTAATGAGTACAAACTCCCACCTTGGTTACCTAGGTTCTTATCCCCCTGGATCGGATATGGTCTAATGCAACACATTATATAGAGTATGTTATATACATAAACTCATTTCATCATAATATAGTCATGCATATCATATCTCATTCTTTGGGCCTTCAACTCCTCAAGAAACCACATCCGGACATTTTATCAAACACTTAGAGGGTGTTTAATGCTAGTATAAAATCATGAAATATAGAGATGAAATTATGCGAGAAAATCTATTGTAAAACCATTAATCAACACCTTGCAACACCTTCAAGCAGTATACATCAAAACCCCATCTCAAATCTTATAATAGGTCAAAGCTTTATAGCTCAAAACATAGCATAATAGTCCCAACTTTACATAACTTTAACATAGTGTGCAGTGAATTTCATAATATGCAAGACCTATTTGTAAATCAACTTTAAATCATGAAATTTGAGTAAAATGAGGCTTGGGAATCATGGGTGAAAGGAACCCATGAAAGAAACTCACATACCTTATCTTGGAGATGAACTTGGTGAAGATTGGAGATGGAGACTTGAAGCTTGAAGAAGAACCTCGAAGGAAAAGCTTATCTTGTTATGAGGGTTTGAGACTTGAGTTTGGGGAATGAAAATATGACTAAGTGTTTAAGTGAGTATTGGAAAATATTTTGGGTAATATGAGGGTATAATTTGACTAAGTATAGGTAAAAACACGTTTAGGAACACTTAGGCTCAAGACTTAGAAGTCCTGGAAAGAACTAAAAAACTAGTCCCCAAATGTATAGGGGCACATTGCGGAGGCAACACGAAAACCCCACTCGAAATTGCACTTTGGAATTTCATAATTGCTAATTTTTCGCTCTTAAATCTAGGATAGACCCCTTTTCACCTAATTTTTTGATCCCCTGCACAAGAATATGAAGTCGAATTTTTGAAATAGCAAATGAATTTTGAGATATATGGAATTTAAAATTTTGGGCATTCCGAGGCACGTTTTTGGGCACTTTTTGAGGTTGTTTCAATATCTACCCCTTTGGAACAGTCGTCCCCGAATGTAAAAGAGACGTGCAAGACAAGAATGATCATAACAAACCAGCCCTATTAAAATGCAACATTACATTTAAAACATAATTTTTCAAAATCTAAACGTAAGTGTAAAATCATAATAACTTGTCAAGTTAAACATGAATGCATATGAATGACATAGGGGCTAAAATATAAGACTTGAAATCACATAGGATACTTAGTAATAGTACCTTAGGCTTGAATGGAGTGGGAAAAATAAGGATACTGCTTTTGCATGTCTACTTTGGCCTCCCAAGTAGCACTTTCGATTTGTTGGTTCCTCCGAAGGACCTTAACGGATGTCACCTCCTTGTTCCTGAATCTCTTCACTTGCATATCCAAATTCTGAATCGGGACCTCCTCATAAGTCGATTTATCCTCAACAACACCCACAACATCAAGAGGCACAATAGCATTAGGATCACCAATGCATTTTCTCAATATTGAGACATGGAACACCAGATGAACCAAATTTATTTCACTAGGCAACTTCAACTCATAGGCTACCTTTCCAACCCTCTTTATCACCTCATAAGGACCAATATGCCTTGGACTCAAATTCCCCTTTTAAATAAAATAGACCACACCTTTCATTAGAGAAACCTTCAAATAAATCCAATCACCCATTTTGAATTCAAGGTCACTTCTTCTCACATCAGCATAAGATTTTTGATGACTTTGAGTTGTTCTTAACCTTTCCCTAATCATCCTAACCTTCTCAAGAGCCTCCATAACTAGATTTGGTCACAATAAAGCCACCCCTCCAACCTCAAACCAACAAACTGGTGATCTACAATATCTCCTATAAAGAGCCTCAAAATGAGTCATACCAATGCTAGAGTGATAACTATTGTTATATGCGAACTTAATCAAAGGAAGATGGTCATGCCAACTACACCTCAACTCCAATACACATGATCTAAGCATATCCTTAAGAGTCTAAACAGTTCTTTCGGCTTGGCCATCCGCTTGAGGGTGTAACATCATACTAAGGTAAACTTTTGTACCAAGCCCTCTTTGAATTGACCTCAAAATGTGTGAAGTGAATTATGAACCACAATCCAATATGATGGACAAAGGAACCCCATGAAACCTCACTATCTCCTGGATTTACAACCTTGCATACTCTTCAGCCCTATATGTGGTCTTAATCAATAGAAAGTGAGCTGATTTCATCATCCTATCAACCACCACCCTCATGCAAACAAAACCTTTTCTAGTCTTGGGAAACCCAAACACAAAATCCATATTAATCACCTCCCACTTTCAAGTAGGAATCTTTATGTCTTGGATTAGGCCACCTGGCTTTTGATGTTCAGCATTGAATTATTGATAACTATGACAACCAAAAATAGACTTAGCAATGTCCCTCTTCATGCCTCCCCACCAATACACACCTCTCAAGTCTCTATACATTTTGGTGGAACTGGGGTGGATAGAATAAAAACAATTATAGGCCTCATCAAGAATCTTCTCCCTCAAACCATCAACACAAGGCACACACAATCTACCTTAGTACCTAAGGGCACCATCTCTCCCTTGGGAGAAATCCTCTACTTTGCCCTCTTTCACCAAGGCCTTTAATTCAAGCAAGGAGGAGTTAAGATCTTATTTTTCTATCACCTTATCAACCAAGGTAGATTTGGAAACATCAACAACAACACCACCATCACCCACTTCTTCCAACCTGACCCCCAATCTAGCCAATCTATGCACCTCTCTAGCCATCTCCCTATCACCACCATTAACATGGGCTAGGCTACCCTAAGACACCCTACTCAATGAATCTTCCACCACATTTGCCTTACCCAGATAATAATGCACACTCATGTCATAGTCTTTAAAAAGTTCCATCCACCTTCTTTCTCTCAAGTGGAGATCTTTTTGAGTGAATACATATTGGAGGCTCTTATGATCGCTAAATACATCCAGATGAACCCTTGTCATGACCTAAACCTACGGCCTAGATGTGATCGACGAATGGGGAACCCGGAGGAACTCCAAATAAGCCTCATAGCATATCATTACACATCCTTGGTAGCAGAAGCAATGTAAAACAACATAAGAGACATAAACAAGGAAAATTGAGAATAAGGGAGAGAGATTAATACTTAAGTAATATGTAAAAGTTTAGAAAACAAGGGCAAGGAACTAAGGGGAAAAGTTTGCATAGCATCATAATCAAGAGATAAAGAGTCAAGGCTCATATCATAGATACATAGCATGTCCAAAAACACCTCTACTACATAGATAAGAGTATGGGCTAAGACAAAGCAACGAGGCTCACCCTCATAGTCAGGATATAAAATAAAGAAAAATGTCTCATTACATAATATGAGAAACATATAATAAGGTCCCCAAAGTGGAGGACTCACCAACAAGCTTGAATAGCACCAAACTAGCCACGTGGAGGAGGATGATGATCAACTTGGGTACCGGTTCCTACATGGTGATATCATGTAGGCATAGAGTATGCTTTAGTATGTTTGAATATACTAAGTATGTAGGATGCAATGCAAGCAAGAATCAAGAATCATAATTGAAATTCATAACAATAGGCAATAGACATACTATAGCAATATGACATGCATGATCACCGCATAAGTAAAACATGCTTAAGTATCTCATGCTCATATAGGATATCATATGTGTAGAAGAGACCAAGCTAGATTTCTAAATGTACAACCCTTTGGTAGGTAGACTAAGAACCTCTAAGTGGAGGACTCACCAACTAGCTTGAATAGCACCGAACTAGCCATGTGGAGGAGGAGGATGAATAACTTGGGCACCGGTTCCTAGATAGTGACATCATGTAGGCATAGAGTATGCATTAGTACGTTTGAACGTACTAAGTATGTAGGATGTGATGCAACAGTAGATAGGCATCATAATCAAAATGCATAATAGTAAGTAATAGGCATAATGTAACAATATGGAATGTTTGAACAATACTTAAGTAAATCATGCTTAAGTAACTCATACTATATAGGATATCATATGTGTAGAAGAGACCAAGCTATCTATTCAAGGTACAAACCCGTTGGTGGTTGTGTGGTACAAACCCCTCATATCGTTGATGATAATCACACCTTTTCACCACAGTGGGGAAGTACAAACCCCTTACATGGTTGATGAGTACAAACTCTCACCTTGGTTACTCGGTCTCTTATCCCCCCAGACTGGGTATGGTCTAATGCAATACTTTATATAGAGTATATCATATACATAAGCTCATTTCATCATTATATAGTCAGTCATATCATATCTCATGCTTTGGACTTTCAACTCTCCAAGAAACCACATACGGATATTTTATCAAATACTTACAGGGTGTGTAATACTAGTATAAAACCATGAAATATAGAGATAAAATCATGCAAAATAATTCATTATAAAACCATTAGTCAACACCTTGCAACACTATCATACAATACGCATCAAAACCCCATCTAAATCTTACAATAGATCAAAAAATTATAGCTCAAAACATAGTAAAACAGTCACAACTCTACATAGTTTTAACATATTGTGCAGTGAATTTCATAATATGAAAGACCCATTTATAAATCAACTTTAAGTCATGCAATTTGAGTAAAAGCAGGTTTGGGTATCATGGGTGAAAGGAACCAATAAAAGAAACATGCATTCCTTAGCTTGGAGATGAACTTGATGAAGATTGGAGATAAAGACTTGAAGATTGAAAAAGAACCTTGAAGGAAAACCTTAGCTTGGAATGACGGTTTGAGACTTGAGTGTAGGGATTGAAAATATGACTAAGTGTTTGAGTGAGTATTCAGAAATGTTTTGGGTAATATGAGGGTGAAATTTGGCTAAGTATTAGTAAAAACACATTTGAGAACACTTAGGCCGAAGACTTAGAAGTCTTGGACCAAACTAAAAAAACAATCCCCAAAATGTACAGGGGCGCATCGCGGAGGTAACGCGAAAACCCTATTGGAAATTGTACTTTGGAAATTCATAATTTCTAATCTTTCACTCTTAAATTAGAGTTAGACCCTTTTTCACCTAATTTTGACTCCCTGAACAAGAATATGAAGTTGGATTTTTGAAATAGCAAATGAATTTTGAGATATATGAAATTTCAAATTCTTGGCATTCCGAGGCATGTTTTTGGGCACTTTTTGGGGTCGTTTCACTTGCAATAGGCCTTGGGTACTGAGCTAAATTTTAGCACCTCATTTCAACCTCAAAAGATGAGCATTCAGAAAGATTGATACAAATTCTGGAGGATATGCTCCGTGCATGCATCATGGAGTTTGAGGGTAGTTGGGACTAACATTTGGTGTTAGTAGAATTTGCTTACAATAATAGCTCCAAATCGAGTACTGTAATGCCTTTTTATGAAGCTTTATATTGAATAAAATTTTGGACTCCTCTTTGTTGGAGTGAAGTTGGTGAAAGAAAACTTACTTGTCCTGAAATTATGCAGCAAACAGAAGACAAGGTAAAGGTGATCAAGGATCTTCTAAAGATCACTTTGGATAGGCAAAAACCATATGCTGATCTTAAAAGGAGTGATATTGAGCATCAAATTGGGGATAAGGTATTCTTAAAAGTATCTCCATAGAAGAAGATTATGAGATTTGGCCGAAAGGAAAAACTTAGTCCCCGATTTATTGGACCCTATGAAATACTTGAAAGAGTGGGACCAGTTGCATATAAATTAGCATTACCACCCGAGTTGGACAATATCCACAACGTCTTCCACATGTCAATGCTTAGAAGATATCATTCTAACCCCTCTCATGTCCTACCAGTTGAATCTATTTAGGTTAATCAAGATTTAACATATGACGAGGAACAGGTCCACATTCAAGCAGGGGAAATAAAAGAACTCAAAAACAAGACAAGTCCCTTAATAAAGGTACTTAGGAGGAACCAATCAGGAGAATAAGACACCTAAGAGAGGGAAGAAGACATGAAGACCCAATATCCGCACTTATTTTGAGACTAGCATAAGGTAAATTCTGAGATAAAATTTCTTAAGGGGGAGAGAGTTGTAATGCCCTTATTATTAAATAATGTATTCATTTAAAAAAGGTATTTCCACAAGGTAAAATAAACCCCTACTTCGCAACTCTTTGATATGAGTTTGTGTCGTTGGAGAAATCGATTTTCTTGAAATCGTAGAAAAAAATGAGGGAGGAGTTAGTTTTAGTGGAATTTATTTACTTTTATGCAATTGTACATGTTAGACAAGCCTTAATAATTATTATTATATGTGAACAAAATAATTAAGGAAGGAAAAAGAGAAAATTAGGGTAACCACCCTATTAGATCATTTTTCTCTTAAGATGCTTTTGACATAAAATATGTTTTCCCCACACTAAGTTCGGTTTAATGACCTTATAAAAGCTTATAAACTCTCTCATAACCTTATATTTGACAAACATACATGAAATAAATCAGTTCCTTGAAGCAAAGTTGAGAATCCTCTATTCTTTGGTAAGTGGTTGAATTTTGTCATTAAATTGTATAGTTTGTAGTAATTGTGGAATATCTCATTGTATGTAGCTGTATTTTTAGTGTGTAAATATGTCTTGGAAATCTAAACCATATACCTACAACTTTAATGATTATATGAAAATCTAAATTCGTTTGTATGATATCAAAAGAAGGCGTGACACATAGTGAACGTTCTGGCCAGTTTTCTGTGTGAGAAGCCTTCTATGTACTGTTGTATTTTAATCTTGATGTGTGAGCTGTAATTTGTGATGCTTCTTAGTTATTTACAACCCCAAGACATGTATCTACAACTCTTATGTTATGTTGAGACCTAATTTTATAGTTATGGATTCAAAATAGTGGAGGTAATTTAGGATAAGTTCTGTCCAGAGTTTTGACATAGAAATCCCTAGGGATGTGCTTTTAGTATTTTGATTGTAAATACATGCACAAAGGGTATTATAAAGTGATTCTTGATCATTTTCAACCTATATTCATATAACTACAGTTTTTCATGTAGACTAGAAAGCTTAGTTTTTTCTATTTACCAATTCAAAATCTATTTGTGTTGCAAGGCAGTAAAGTTGTTGAGAATAGTGTGATTTGCATAAATAGGACTCAGATTTGGCATTTATCTTATTAGTTTCTACCTATTGAAAGTGTTGAATATTAAATAAGCATGTAAATGAGTATTAAGGTGCTCACACTCTTATACAATCTTAAGGAAATTGATTGAAGAAATGGATGTCGCATTGATCCACGACTTGGAATCGGTAGGGTCGGTTGCATGCTAAAAGGTTCAGGTTCATGTAAAAACTTGTTCTCGTGTCTGTCACCTACTGGTACATCTTAATGTTATCTTGGTATCTCAGTTATGTTCTTGTCATTTTATCTGGTTGTTGTTGATATATTTTGGGACTTGCATGGAACTTCTTTGATTTGCCCATTTGTACGAATTGCCTGATCACTTGAAATCCTTGTGGACTTTGCCCTTCTTGTGGCTATGACTTTGTCACCGTTGGCATGCCTCTTGTTTGAATTAATTGCCATCTTGATTGTAAATGTTTGGTCCATCCTAAGTATGGAAGAAATATATTTTATGTACGAACTAGAAAGTCACTCTTAATATGGTCCTTGGTTCTCTTGATAATTGGGTTTTTACCCTTCTTTATATAAGGCTTTGGTCCTCTTTGATACTTGATTATGTTTGGTGTAATGGCATGACCTACATACTGGGCGAAACGTGATATTTGATGTCTTGTAAAAATTGTTCTAGGAACCCTTGATACTTAGATCTTTAAATATCATACTTAATATTATTAATATATTTGTTCACTTGGTCTATTTACTATATTCCAGTTGTATTTCCCTGTGACTTAAGACGGATAAATTGAGGGATTTAAGGTTCTCAGCTTTTATCTTTCTACCACTAAGCTTCATGCTTAGCGATAGTCGTTTCTATCGTAAGGAGTACCCGAGATGATGCTTAAGGAGGATGGCCATTGAAGATAAATTTTGGGAGCAATGCAGAAGATCACATTTGTATCTAGACATAGATATTGTAGTAGTTTAAGGACATGTACATGATTCTCCTGTCTCATATGTATGTAATAAATTTGAAAGCTAGCAGAAATTATGGCACCATGGTTTGTAACTTTACGTTTTGGCTTATTTAGTTAAATTTGACCAGGCGAGCTTATTCCCATAGTAAAATGCCAGTTATGTTAAGATGTTTATATGAAACGAAACTAGTATATTTTATGTCCTTGGATTTTAACATTAGTAATACTTTTCAGTGTGTTATAATAGTATGGGCAATATATGAATATCTCGCAAGATAGTAGTTTAAATTACTTGCAAGGTACTTACGCCAAAAACTTGATCTAGAAATCAACCAAACCACCTTTAGAACAAAATACTATACCTTTAGCTAATTTGAATTTATTACTTAAATATGATTAATTTGTCAGTGTTAAATCCTTCATATGCAAGAAAGTGTTATGTAATCTTGGAACGTACAAAAGTGTCATCCTTCCGCAAGGGTTGCCATAATCCCCCAGCGCATTCCTTGGATACACATTTTTATTATCGAAGCTTCACTAAGTCTATCTTTGAAATTTAAGCTTGCATTCCTCCATCGATTTATGAGGTTGATGACTATTTCATCCTTTCTTTGGCGAGTATTTATGAGGTTTACCATGCTCATTGTGCACCTTGTGCTATAGAAGTGATTGAGAAACTCATATTCTAGTCTCTCCAAACTATCAATGGAATGAGGCTCAAGATTCATGTGCCAATTAAAGTCATTTCTTTTTAATGCCTTTGATCAAGAAAACTTTAAAATGAGACTTGGAGTCAACAGTCTTAAGAGGATGTTGATTGGGAGTTGATCTTCTTAGAAGCTATTTCAGTATTCTTTGATGCTTGAAAAGTTAAGATAAGAGATAGAGATTGTCCCATTGGGCTATCAGAATTTGTATGATAGTCCAATTCACGTTAATAAAATAATAATCAAGGAATGAAAAGTATACATTAATCATAGTATTTTATTTTAAGGTGAGAGTTCTACCATCTCTATAAGTACTCTGATTCACCTTTTCAAATATAAACTCAAGGGCTCTTTAGCTTAATCTTGAATCTTATAAAACTTGATCGATTTGATCTTGACTTGTACTTAAACTCAACGAATCTTGTGGTCAATCTTGAATCTTGTGACCTTGGTCTTGATTTTTGAATTTGATGAACTTGAACTTTGAAATAGAGTTGTTCTTAAACTAAATCTTTACTTGTACTTAAATTCAAGGGCTTTTGGCCCTTTTCTTAAATTTGGTGTTCTTGGTCTTGATTTATGGATTATATGTAGTCTTGATATGAAATTGGACTTGATATAGAATTGTTCTTGAACTTGATCTTGACTTGTACTTAAATTCAAGGGATTTTGGACTTGCTCTTGAATTTAGTAATCTTGATCTTGATTTATGGATTTGAGGTAGTCTTGATATGAATTTGAACTTGATATAGAGTTGTTCTTGAACTTGATCTTGACTTGTACGTGAAATCAAGAGCTTTTGGGTTTGTTCTTAAATTTTGTGGTCTTGATGTTGATGCGTTCTTTAACTTGTGTTCTTGAATTCTAGAACTTGATGATCTGTTATATTTGATCCACAAGCTCTCTCTGGCTTTTTGTTAGAATTCTTGCATGTGAATTATGAATTATGAGGACCCGTATATATAATTGTAGAATAGATAATCAGGCTACCATTCAGATTTAGGTATAGGAAAAGTGATAGGAATAGATTTCGTTTCAAGTGACATGGCGATATATGATTGGTTGGAACACATCACTTGTACATGTGGCATATTTTTATTGACCTTTGGCTGAGATGGGAATGTTATGTCATTTTAACACATGGCATGATCCTCTTGACTTCTTTGTTTAATTTGGCATGCCACATCATCCAACACATGGCATCAAGTAGGCTTCTAGGATGAGAGAATATTGGGTTTAATAAAGTGGTTCATCTTTTGTAGACCAAATAAATGAATTTGGGCTTTCAATTAAATTCATATTTTATTGGATTAAATAATTAACTCAATCCTCAATATTTATTTGGACTAATATATTTTAAATTTAATATAATTTCAATCAACAACAACAACAATAACATTACCCCAATGCCTCAAAGGCTCCCGCCCATTGTGGGGTAAGGGGGGGTCGGATGTACGCAGCCTGACCCCTATGTTTAAAAACAGAGCGCGACTGTTTCCAGATGACCCATGATGAGCGTCGAAAATTGTATTGACTAACTGCTACTTCATAATTGAAAGAAGCGCAGACAGTTTAATGAGCCATTTTGCTTTATTCCATCATACCCCAAAGCCAAAAAATAGTGAATCTTTGGCTCCATCTGAGATTTAATATAATTTCAATCATTTTATAAAATTTACATTTTAATAAATTTTATATGATTACACATATTAATTAGTGTATAGCACTAAGCCATAGTAAATTATTGAAAGTAGGCTAGTTTCTTTTCCATTTCCATTTATGTTTCTTTGACTGTGGATGGTCTCAAAGTTTATATAGATTCTAGACCATCTCTGGTTGGCCATATACATCACAGTTTTTAAAATTTTTATAATAAATGATCAAGAACGAATAATTTGTTCTTATCAAATGGTAGGAATGGGTATGGTTGATAGGAAGGAAAATATTTTTCTCAAAAATAAGTAGTTCTCTTACTACTTTTTGTCTCTTATTTTTTAATTATTATTTTATATATATATATAGAAAGTGTAGCAATTGGGTTTCGAGTTGACGAAGTTGAGGAGGAATACATAGCGTTGACTATTTTATACTGTTTGATTAGTGAAGAGAAAATATTATTTTAATAGTATGCATAATATATACAATTACTATGATTTAAGACCTGAACCCGAACTTCAGTTCTTCACCACATACTTGAACCCCTACTGTCAGACCCTCAGCTTGATGGTTCGAGGAGCTCGGGCTTGGGT
Source organism: Solanum clarkiae (assembly GCA_011800125.2). Taxonomy (NCBI): domain Eukaryota; kingdom Viridiplantae; phylum Streptophyta; class Magnoliopsida; order Solanales; family Solanaceae; genus Solanum; species Solanum clarkiae. The sequence goes on along the minus strand of JAABOM020125536.1, from coordinate 5,052 downwards.
AGAATTTTATGTGATGAACCTAGCCAAGGACCCAGACTTTATTCAGGGTTATTTTTAAGTAAAGGAAGACCTTAGCATTGGCGTGGCTAGAGCATTCAAGGAAAAACATGGTTAAGGCATGACAAAGGTTGGGCAAGCTAAGGCAAGGAAAGGCTATGACATGGAATTGTTGTCGCTAAACAAGTTTGAGGCTACATGTTGGGCAAGGGCAATGGTGCAAGAAGCTGGACCACAATGGTAAGTTGTGCAAGGCAAGAACTAGGCATGGCACAGGCACGTGAGCAGGCATAAGTTTGGGTGCCAAAAGCACTATGTAGGCACCAAATTTGAAGGTTGCTCGCGTGTGCCTTGCACATGCTTGGGCAGTTGGCAGTTTTAGTTGGTTCTTGCCATTTGGAACTTGTAAATTCAAATTTTAAAGTTGGTATAATAGTTGGGGATGTCAACTGAATTAGTAGGCACATGACTAGCACATGATTAGGTGTTGTGGCCTATTTAAAGGCACAGCAAACCAGTCATAGGTAGTGTGTTGGTGTGGATAAGTTTTGTAAAGCTAAGTTCTTTGTGTGCCTCTTTGTGGCACGAGTTAAATACAAAGTTGGGACTTGTTCCTGTACGTGCATGTGTTCTTAAATTCATAGTCATTCTTCTATGTTGGACTAGATCAAAAGTGAAAAGAAAGAGGGTTGAGTCTAAAGATACTAGGCTTCCTAAGTGTGTTAGATTGTAAGGCTTGGCCCCATATCAACTTGTATTAGAGAAAAGTTATTTCAACACAAAAATGGCTAGTGGAAGCACTTACAATGAGTTCTGTGAGAAGGTTGTTTAATGGTCATTTTATTCAGATCAAGAGTTTTAAAACCCATTTTTTGTTCAACCTCTAAAAGAAGAACCTTGAAGGAGAAAGTTTGAAGCCTTGAGTTGGGGATCGAATTCTTGCAAGAACTGGCATTATTCTTCATTCCAGGTATGTAAGGCTAACCCAAAACATGGGATTGTTCTCCCATGTACCCCATAGAATGAAGTAAATTGATAGTTGAAGATGAAGTGTCCTATACATTAACTTCTTGCATATTCTATTGAAATTTATACTTGTTTTATGTATTTTCTTAAGTTGATGACCATCACAAACTTGAATGATTGCTTAAAAGACTTATTTGAATTATTATATAAAACCCTACATGATTTTCTTTGCTAAAGATTACAAGAATGAACTTAGGGGTGGATATCTAGAGCACTGATGATTTATATGTCACTGTTGTGTATTTCTAGTACTGAAGTAAGTGTGTTGATGATAATGCTGGTGAGATTGATGCCTTTAGAGTCTTATATGGGTTGAACTTAATCTTAGAAGAATATTCCTAATGCCTTGAGTTGATAAATGACGAGATGAGTTCATGTTATTGTTTGAAAGAGAATGATTGTCGAGTAATTCAGATGTTTGAGGACTCATGAGCATGTTGAGTCATGGGAGGAGTATTGAGCACCAAAATGAACATGAGTGAGTCCCACTCGCACTCATTAACTATGTGGCTAGCATAGGAGAGGATTGAACTGCGAAAGCGGACGCTTCTTTAGTCCCAAAAGAGGACTTGATGGTATTATGGATCCACTGATAGAAACATGCTCTACCTCAGCAAGGTACTGGATAAATGTGGCAATAACATCGCCTTGTTATATCATCACTGGCTCAAAGGTGATGGTTGTTAATTAGAGAAACTTCGAGATAGGTTTCATCTTGATAGTACTCCGATGTTGATATGATGGTATGATTCTTGATTGGTGTTGATGCGATATTGTCTATTCCTTTTTTTGAGATGAGATGAGTACCTGATAAGTTGATGTTATTCTATGTTATTCTATCTAGGCTGGACCAAGATCCAGCCGAGAGAGAGCAGTCTTTAGAAACAACTAGTTGGGAAAGCAAGAGAACATTTCGCATTTTCTTATCTTCTTCCCGCCCTAGGAGTAGCACAAAAAGAGGGATTAGCATTATTGACCCAATGATAAAGCACTAACACCTTCCTCATTGGGGCTCCGCGCACTTGGAAAAGGCTACTATTTACTTTCAGCCTATTTTACATACCGTACATTCCATGTACTGATGCCATTTGGCACTGGATCATTTCATGATGCAGATTCAGCAAACAGAGGACTTCAGCAGGCGAATCGTTGAGGTTCAGAGCATTCCTAGTTCTAGTCATTGGTGACTCCTACCCTTCATTCAGAGGATACTAGTTATTTTATTTCCCTATTATTTGAGTTATTTCTTATGAGTTTATAGTAACCATGGTCTGTTATGGTACCTTCTTAGACTGTAGAAGTAGAGGATTCATAGACATAGCGAGATTATGGATTGATGGTGGGCTGTTTCCCCTTTTCTAAATTAAATTATCATAATTCTATCTTATGCTATCGACGTTGTTAACTAGTCTTGTGGCATAGAGCCCTTATTTCTTGATGTAGATGTGATGAGGTAGAGTAGCCCACTATTATTCATTGGTAATTCTGATATCTTCCGCTGATACATTGATTAAGAGAATGTGATGAGGCCAAGTGGTTCACTTAGGGACTAACAATAGTCTTTGAGTGCCATTTACATCTAAAGTACCCTCCCAAGGCATGATAGTTTGTGCAGGGCCAAAGACTTGAAAAGTTTCTTATAGGACTTAGAGCATTAATTTGCTATTGCCTATGTCTTTGAAAATGACAAGTTGACTATGGCAGTTCCCTACTTTCGTAGGGATGTAATTCTCTGGTGATGGACTATGTGTGTTGATGATGAGAGTGAAAACAAACCCAAAGTTAATACGTGGGTATAGTTGAGGGATGCACTTCGTGAGAAATTCCTGCCAAGTAACTCGTATTGGGTTGCCAGGGATAGGATGAAACATTTGAAGCGAGTGGAATCTATATGAGATTATGTGAAAGAATTCTCATCACTGTTACTGGACATTCAAAATATATCAAATAAAGATAAGTTGCACAATTTTATTGTTGGAATGCGAAGGTATACAAAATGAGTCACGCAAGCAGAAAGTGCAAGATCTATTGAGCGTTTTGCTACTGCAGATGCCTTAATCAATTTCTAGTCAAACAATATTACCACTGACACAACTCACTCTTCGAAGACAAAGAATAAGGAAAAGGGCAAGGACCAAAAGAAACACAAACAAAGAAAGGAAGTAAATGACAAAGGCAAAGGAAAAGTGGATGTTGACTCGTCTAGCCAAAACTAACAAGGTAGGAAAAAAGTTTGTTGGACTTGTCGGAAACCAGGGCATCAGGCAAGGAACTGTCTAAAGCATGGGAATATCAATGCACTCTTGGCTGAGGAGGAGAAGCAAATAAGCGGGAAAGGAAAGGAAGTTGTTGCATTTGTCAACTCACTGCATTTGATCAACACTATGTCTAGTGTTGGTGGGATGGACATAGATGAGTGGAAAACCAGACTGATGTCCCTTGTGTAAGTGTTGTTGAATTTTTAGACTTGTCTAACGCTTATGCTACTTTGATGTATTTGATATGAAAATTGGGGACAAAATGTAGTGTCAATGGTAGACTCTAGTGCTACTTACATGTTTGTGGCCTCAAAGATTACCAAAGAGTATGGACTAAAAGTAACTGATTGTCCAACAACAATGAAGATTGTCTACTGCACAACCAGGTTATGGCATGGCAGCAAATATGCCTCTGAAAGTTGGACGCTGGTCTGGTGTGCATACCTTGACAGTGATGCCACTTGATGAATTAAATGTGCTGCTAGGAATTGACTTCATGAGGAAGTTCAAGGTTTCCCCAATTCCTTATTTGGATTATATAATGTTTATCAGTAAGAAAGACCTAGGCTTCATGAAGGGAATAAATCCTTTTGATGGAAAAGATAAGAATAAGAGAACCATCGCATTTTTTCTACTATTGGTTTCGAGAAGGGTTTGAAGAGAGATGAACCTACATATCTTGCTACTTTGGTTGAAGTGAAGTTAGATGTGCAAATTGAAGTTCATCATGATGTTTCCAAGTTGCTGAATGAATACAAGGATGTGATGCCCCTAAAACTTCCAAAAGATTTGCCTCCAACGAGGAAAATTGATCACAGGATTGACTTGATTCCCAGATTATTGCCACCGGCACAACCTCCTTATCTAATGTCACTGTTAGAGTTGGATAAACTGAGGAAGAAATTATCTAAGTTGTTTAATGCTGGCATGCTTCAGGCTTCCAAGGCTCCATTTGGTGCTCATATTCTATTTCAAAAAAAGTAAGATGATATTCTTAGGATATGTGTTGACCATAGGGCATTGAACGAAGTGATTATGAATAACAAGTACCTAGTGCCACTGGTTCAAGACTTGATAGACTGTCTAAGGGTAATTTCTTTTCTAACTTAAACTTAAGGCCTTTTTATTAACAAGTTCGCACAGTCGAGGAGGATGCCCCAAAGTTTACTTGTGTAACTAGATATGGTAGCTATGAATTCCTTGTAATGCCATTTAGGTTGACTAATAACTTAGCTGCTTTTTGCAACTTAACGTACAATGTTCTTTTTTATTATCATGATGATTTTGTAGTAGTCTACTTAGATAACATAGTCCTATATTGTAGAACTTTAGAAGATCATCTGTTGCATTTGAGAAAGGTGTTGCAAAGACTTAGAGAGTAGTAACTTTATGTCAAGATGGAAAAATATGAATTTTCTAGTTGTGAAATCAAGTTTGTAGGCCATTTGGTTAGTGAAAACCAAGTGAGTATGGACCCTAAAAAAGTGCAAGCAAGAGTGGCAAGAACTCAATAGGGTTAAGGAACTATGATCATTCTTAGTATGGGCAAACTACAACAACAATAGCATTTCCCCAATGCCTCTAAGGCTCCCGCCTATTGCGGGGTAAGGGGGGGTCGGATGTACGCAACCTGACCCCTATGTTTAAAAATATAGCGCGACTATTTGCAGATGACCCATGATGAGCGTCAAAAATTGTATTGACTAACTGCTACTTCACAATTGAAAGAAGCGCAGACAGTTTAAAGAGCCATTTTGCTTTATTCCATCAT
>JAABOM020125525.1:0-21873 GCA_011800125.2 Solanum clarkiae | reverse complement strand
TATTTCAAGCATTGATCATGCATGCCATGTTGTTATTATACTTATTCCTTGCTTATAATTATGCATTTTGACTATGTTGCCTATCTCTTGTAGCATTGCATCCTATATACTCAGTACATTCAAATGTACTGACATATACTCTATGCCTATATGATGTTACCATGTAGGAACTGGAGCACCACACAATCATCCTCCATGTGGCTAGTTTTGACATCTTGAAGATAAGATTTTGGTGAGTCCTCAAGTTCGAGGACACTAGCTTTGCACTCTTACTTTTGTTAGCTCTTTATATTTAACTTTAATACTATGAGAGTGAGCCCGGGAAGTGTCTCGGCCGCTGCCCAATCTATGCTAGAGGTTTTGTTGGAATAATTGATTTAATTATGCTATGATCTTGACTCTTGAATGTATTACAGTTATCAAAGACTTCCTTTAGTCCCTTATCCATACTTATATCTCTCATTGTTGTTATTTTTCTTCCACAACCAAGGATGTGTGTATGATATGCTAAGAGGCTTGTTTGGGGTCCTTTTGGGTTCCCATTCACCGTGTCACGTCTATGCCCTAGGATTGGGTCGTGACAAACTTGGTATGAGAGTACTAGGTTGTTAATGGTCCTCAAAATCCAACATACCGCATCGATTAGCTTATTTATGGTTATGAAGTGCACTAGAACTATGATGCATTTTAGGAAATTTTTTCCTTCTTCATTATCTATGTCGTGCTATAGAAGTTAAAGTAAGGTTTTCCACAAATGAATGTTCTTTGCTATTCTTGACTATGCTATCCTAAGATGAAGAGAACCTCGTACACCCGAGGAACAACCAGCTCCTCAGGCTCCTCAATATTAGGGAGTTACTCATGAAGAGTTTCGAGATGCTATCACCATGTTGTCTCATGCAATGGCTAACCAAATCAACCAAGGGTCCCAAGCTTCTCATGCTCCTACACAGGCCTCTAGGGTGAGGGATTTTACAAGACTGAACCCACCAGAGTTCCATAGGTCTAAGGTGGATGAGGATCCTCAAGAATTTATTGATGAAGTGTATAAAGTGTTGTCTATTATGGGAGTTAGATCAGAGGAAAAAGCGGAGTTGGCAGCCTACCAACTCAAGGGATTGGCTCAAAGTTAGTTCACTCAATGGAAGGTCGAGAAGGGGAACGATAATGTCATCCTTTAGGAAGTTCAAGGAGGCATTTCTCAATCAGTTCTTTCTAATAGAGCTAAGGGAAGCCAAAATTATGGAATTTATGAACCTTAATCAAGGTTCCATGAGTGTGAAGAAGTATTCCCTCAAATTCAATCAACTCTCCAAGTATGCCCCACATTTTATGGCTGAGCCGAGGTCTAGGATGAACAAGTTTGTGTTAGGTGTGTTGACTTGGTCAATGAGGTGTGTCGAATCTCCATATTGGTAAGTGATATGGATTTTTCCTGCCTCAAGACATGCCGAACAATTGGAGGGGGAAAAACTTAGAAAAAGAAGAAGTGGTGAGGCCAAGAGGGCCCATTTTGAAGGTGGATTCCAAAGACAAAAGGGTGGCCGATTTTCTCAAGGCCAAGGGTCTTCCAATGCTACTAATAGAAGGTTTTCTAATGACAACCCAAGGGTCCAAGATGGTGGCAGTATGGTACCTAATCCTATGTTCTCAGATGTGGTAGAGGCCATAATAGCCCATGTTTGAGGGACACTAATGCTTTCTATGATTGTGGTGAAGTGGGTCATAAGGTAATGGATTCTCCTCGTAATCGCAACAAGGGTAGAGATGGTCACCCACAAGACAAAGGTGCAAATTCGGGTCCTAAGGGGAGAGGATGTCAAGAAGGAGGTTCCCCAAGGCAAAATTGATCCTATGCTCTCAAAGGGAGACAAGGGGTGGATGAGGTATATGATGTCACCACCCGTATGTTAAAAGTTTTTTATTTTAATGTGTATGCTTTGATAGACCCGGGTGCCACTCTTTCCTTTATCACTCCTTTTGTTACCGAAAAGCTTCATGTTAGTCCTGAAGTGTTGTGTGAGCCTTATGAAGTGTCTATTCCCGTTGGTGCATCCATTGTTGCTAGGAGTGTCTATAGAAATTGTCCCATTTTCATTTTGCATAAAATCTTTCCTTGTGATTTTTTTTGAATTAGATATGGTGGATTGTGATGTCATTCTTGGGATGGATTGGTTGCATGCATAATATACTTATATTGATTATAGAACCCATAGGGTCAAATTCCAATTCCCTAATGAACCCATCCTTGAGTGGGAAAGTTGTGATGTAGTGGTCAAGGGTAGTTTTATCTCTTGCATTGAGGTCCAAAATTTGATTTCTAAGGGATGTCTCTATCATCTTGTGAGGGTTAGGATGTTGAATCCAAACTCCTTCCTGTAGAGTTGGTTCCGGTGGTTAATGAACTCCTTGATGTCTTTCCCGATGAGCTTCCTGGTGTTCCTCCAGAAAGGGAAGTAGATTTTTGTGTAGACCTCCTTCCTGATACTCAACCCATTGCTAGTCTCCCTTACCGTATGGCCCCGATAGAGTTGAAAGAGTTGAAAGAGCAATTGAGGGATTTGTTGGAAAAAGGGTTTTATTAGGCCTAGCTAATCACCTTGGGGTGCACCGGTGTTGTCTGTGAAAAAGAAGGATGGGACTCTTAGAATGTGCTTTGATTACTGGCAATTCAATAGGGTCACTATAAAGAATAAGTACCCTCTACCAAGGATTGGTGATCTTTTTGACCAACTTCAAAGGGCTAGTCACTTCTATAAGATTTGATCTTCCGTCTAGTTATTACCAAGTGAAAGTGAGGGAGTGTGACATTCCTAAGACAACTTTCAGGACTAGGTATGAGCACTATGAGTTTGTGGTTATGTCCTTTGGGTTGATTAATGCACCAACTATCTTTATGGATCTTATGAATAGAGTCTTTAAACCCTACCTTCACTTGTTTGTGGTGGTTTTTATTGATGATAATTTTATCTATTCCCATAGTGAGGAGGAGCATGTGAATCACTTGAGAGTGGTATTGCAAATCTTAAGGGAGGATAGGTTGTATTCAAAGTATGAAAAATGTGAGTTTTGGTTGAAAGAGGTTACTTTTCTGGGTCATGTGGTGTCAGGTGATGGCCTAAGGGTGGATCCTAAAAAGATGGAGGTGATTAGAAATTGGCCTAGACCCTTGACTCCATTGTACATTAGAAGTTTCTTGAGTTTAGCAGGTTATCACCAGAGGTTTGTGAATGGTGTCTCCTCTATTGCTTCTCCTATGACTAAGTTGACCCAAACGAAGGCAAACTTTATGTGGACCGATGAGTGTAAAAGGAGTTTCCAAACTTTGAAGGATAATCTTGTTTTCGCTCCTATCTTGTCTCTACCGGAAGGGTTGGAAGGGTTTATTGTGTATTATGATTCCTCAAGAATTGGTTTGGGTTGTTATTTGATGCAAAATAGTGAGGGGATAGAATATGCCTCTAGGAAACTTAAGGAGCATGAAAAGAATTATCCTACTCATGATCTTGAATTGTCTGTCGTGGTATTTGCTTTGAAAATTTGGCATCATTATTTGTATAGAGTTCATGTTGATGTGTTTACCAATCATAACACTCTCCAATATGTGTTCACCCAAAAAGACCTTAACTTGAGGTAAAGAAGATGGTTAGAGCTCCTTAAAGATTATGTTATGAATGTGCATTATCACCCCGGTAAAGCTAATGTTATGGCCGATACTCTAAGTAGGGTGTCTATGGGTAGCCTAGGACATATTGATGGTGGTGGCAAAGAGGTGGCTAGGGTGGTCCTCGGTTGGCTAGATTGGGGTTTAGGTTTGAAGACGTTAATAATGGCGGTGTAGTGGTTGTTGATGGTTCTAAATCTTCATTGATTGAGGAGGTAAAAGCGAAACAAGATCTTGACGCCTTGCTAGAATTCAAGGCCTTGGTGAGAGATGTTAAAGTGGTGGTTTCCTCCCAAGGGGGAGATGGTGCCCTTAGGTACGAAGGTAGATTCTATGTGCCTAATGACAATGACATGAGAAAGAAAATTTTAGATGAGGCTCATAATTCATCCTATTCTATTCACCCCAGTTCTACAAATATGTGTAGAGATCTAAGAGAGGTGTATTGGTGGGGTGGTATGAAGAAAGATATTGCCAAGTTTATATTCGGATGTCATAATTGCCAATAAGTAAAAGCCGAACATCAAAGGTCGGGTAGCCTAGCCCAAAATATAGAGATTCCTACTTGGAAGTGGGAGGAAATCAACATGGATTTTGTGGTTGTGTTGCCTAAGACTAGAAAGCATTTTAATTCTATGGGTTTTCGTGGAGATAATGATAATGTCAGCTCAATTCCTAACGGTCAAAACTACTTATGGTGCCGAAGATTATGCAAAGTTTTACACTCATGAGTTGGTTAGATTGCATGGGGTGCCTTTGTCTATCATATCGGATCTTGGGCTCAATTAACTTCTCACTTTTGGAGGTCCTTCCAAAGAGGTCTTGGTACCAAAATTAAGCTTAGTATGGCCTATCACCCTCAAACGGCTGGCCAAGCCGAAAGAACTATCCAAACCCTTGAGGATATGCCTAGAGCTTGTGTTTTGGAATTTAAGGATAGTTGGGATGAACATCTTCCACTCATTAAGTTTGCTTATAATAATAGTTAGCATTCAGGCATTAGTATGGCACCTTTTGAGGCTCTCTATAGTAAACGTGGTAGATCCCCGGTTGGGTTGTTTGAGGTGGGGGAGATGGCTTTTTTGGGTCTGGATTTGGTTATGAAGGCCATGGAGAAGGTGAGGTTGATAAGAGAGAGATTGAAAACAGTCCAAAGTCGATAAAAGTCCTATTCCAATGTGAGCAGAAGGGATCTTGAACTTAAAGTTGGTGATTAGGTCTATTTGAAGGTCTTACCCATGAAGGGTATGGTCCAGTTTGGCAAGAAAAGAAAGTTATATCCAAGATTTATGGGTCCTTATAGAGTGTTGAGAAGGATTGGTAAGGTGGCGTATAAGTTGGAGTTGCCCAATGATATGAGTATGGTTTATCCGATCTTTCATGTATCCATGTTGAGAAAGTGTGCGGGTGACCCAAATTCTATTGTACCTTTTGATGTTGTAGGTGTGGTGGAAGATAATTTGACTTTTGAGGAGGTTCTGGTAGAAATTTTGGATAAAGTGAAGAGGTTGAGAAACAAGGATGTATCTTCCGTTAAGGTCCTTTGGAGGAACCAACAAGGTGAAAGTGCCACATGGCAAGCCGAGGCAGACATACAAAAGCGATATCCATATCTCTTCCACTCTACTCAAGACTAAGGTACTAATTTAAGTCCCCTACATGATTTCAAGTCTTAAGTTTCAGCCCTTATGTCATTTACATGCATTCATGTCTATGTCGACAAGTTTATGGTGATTTTTGACATTCATGTTGAGATTTTTGAAAATGATATTTAACTGTATTTGTTGCATTCATGTTGGGCTAGGGTATTAATGATTACTTCTCTTACGTACGTTTCTTTGACACTCGGGGATGAATGTTCTCAAGGGAGAGATATTGAAACGACCCAAAATTTCTCGAAAATGTGCCTCAAAAATGCCCATCATCGTAATTTCTATATATCTCAAAATGCATGCATGATATCGAATATTCGACTTCTTGAGTGGAAAATGGGTACAACCTCAATTTTAGGACAACTGTAGCAAAAAAGTTTTTTCCAAAAATTTTGAATTCCAGTGTGCATCCGCGACTAGACCGCGACGCGGACTAGGTGTAGACCAGTGTATTTTTTCGTGCGTGATGGCTTCGCAATGTAGACCTGTCGTGGAGCAGTGTTAGTTTTTCCTTAATTTTTTATTATGGCCAAAGGGCCTTGGGGTCACATCCTCATGCCTAGTTTTGCGTAAAAACACATATACTTAGCCATTTTCAACTCTACATCACTCATAAACACTCCCAAAAGCCTCTCTAACACTTAGTCAAATATTTTATCAAAACTAAAATATGCCAACCTTAATTCGAATCTCAAGAATTCATTCAAGCTTCAAGTTCTCATTCGAATCTATACCAAGGAAATACTCAAGTTTGAGGTATATGGGTTTCAACAATTGGGTCCTTCAATCCATGGAGCCCAGCTTTCCTTTTTAAGAAACTTGCATGTTTTCAAGTTATGTCACTTATGGGTATTACTTATTATGAATTACAATTACAAATTATGTTGGGGTTATATATGTTGATTGGAAGCACGTCTACCTATTTTAAGCTTATACTATGAGATGGTTTGTCTATTGTGACTATGAATAGTTGGGGCTATGAAACTTTAATCTATTATGAGATATGATGAAGGATTTCAAGGTATCTTACATGAGGGTTTTACCATGTGTTGTGGGTTGATTTACATTGAATTTTCTCACATGATTTAACTCTTAAATTGCATGATTTTCTAGCATTACACTCCCACCAAGTGTTTGATAAAATGTCTTGACATGAATTCTAGGGTTATTAATGGTCTATGACATGGTTTACAAGTTAATTGACACTATGATGATGAAAGGATTATATGTATGTATTGAATTCATGAAAAGTATCTATAGTGTTACAAGTTGACCACACCTTGTTGAGGGGGTGATATGCCTCAACCATTTTGATGGGGGGTGCTATGCCCATCTCCCATGTTAAGGGGTATATACCTTGACCACTTTGATGGGGGGTGCTATGCTCATCTACCAAGTTGAGGGGCATATACTTTGGCCACTTTGATAAGGGTAGGTGCTATGCCCATCTACCATGTTGAGGGTATATACCTTGACCACTTTGATGGGGGGTGCTATACCCATCTACCAATTGAGGGGGTAGATACCTCAATCACCTTCCTAGAGGGTGATATGCCTTGGATTCCAAGTAATGGTTTTCTTGGTCTATGATGATGGTCTCTTCTTACATATGTAATATGTTCTGTACAAGCATGTTTTATTTAAGCAATGGTCATGCATGCCATGTCATTATTATACTTATCCCTTGCTTATAGTTATGCATTTTGACTATGTTGCCTACCTCTTGTAGCATTGCATCCTACATTCTCAGTACATTAAAATGTACTAACGCATACTCTATGCCTACATGTTGTTACGATGTAGGGACCATAGAACCTCACGATCATCCTCCACGCGGCTAGTTTTGATATCTTGTAGCTAAGCTTTTGGTGAGTTCTCAAGTTCGAGGATACTAGCTTTGCGCTCTTACTTTTGTTAGCTCTTTATGTTTAACTTTAGTACTAGGACAGTGAGTCGGGGAAGTGTCTCGGCCCCGGACCAATCTATGCTAGAGGTGTTGTTGGAAAAATTGATGTAATTATGCCATGATCTTGACTCTTGAATGTTTTACTGTTATCAAAGAATTCCCTTAGTCCCTTATCCTTACTTATATCTCTTATTGTTATTATTTTGCTTCCGCGACCAAGGATGTGTGTATGATATGCTAAGAGGCTTATTTGGGGTCCTTTCGAGTTCTTATTCACCGTGTCACGTCTAGGCCATAGGCTTGGGTCATGACAATGAAGCCTTGGCAATAGGCTCCGAGTGTATGGCAATTCCAGACCCTGCTCTACAATATAACCAACCACCCATCTCATCAAGTTGGCTTTGCACTCTGTGTAACGACCCCAAAAAATGCCCTAAAATGTGCCTCGGAATGCCCAAAATTTTAGTTTCCTAATATCTCAAAATCCATTTGTGATTTTAAAAATTCGACTTCAGATTCTTGTTCAGGGGGTCCAAATTAGTAGAAAATAGGTCTAACCCTGATTTAAGAGCAAAGATTTAGCAATTACGAAATTTCAAAAATCAATTTCTAGGGGGGTTTCTGTGTCCCCATCACGACCGCCCCTATGTATTTTGAGCTCTATTTTTCAGCTTTGGTCCAAGACTTTGAGTCATGGGCCTAAAAGCTCCCATACGTGTTTTTACCCATACTTACTCATATTTTACCCTCATACTACCCTAAACATTTCCCAATACTCAATCAAACACTTAGTCACATTTTCACTCCCCAAACTCAAGTCCCAAACCCTTCCCCCAAGCTAAGGTTCTCCTTCAAGCTTGAGGTCTCCATCTCTAATTTTCACCAAGTTCATCCAAAGCTAAGGTACGCAATGTTGAACCATTGGGTCCTTACACCCATGGTACCTAAGTCTCTTTTTTACTAATATTGCATGATTTAAAGTTAATTTTAAATGTGGGTCTTGTATATTGAGAAATTTACTGCACAGTGATATTAGTTAATGAAAGTATGGTTCTTTTAGCAGGTTTTGAGCACTAAATCTTGGATCTAATGTTGGATTTGATGAGGGGTTTTGATGTGAATGTTTTGAGGGTGTTGCAAGGAGTTGATTGATGTTTTCACAATAAATTTTCTTGCATGATTTCATATCTAAATTGCATGGTCTTTAACCCCCATTACACATCCCCAAGGTGTTTGATAAAATGTCCTGTTATGGTTTCTTGAGGAAATGAAGGTCCAAAGCATGAGATATCATATGAATGATGTTAATATGGTGAAATGAGCTTATGTATATGATTATTCCTATATGAAGTGTTGCACTAGAGCATATGATAAATCCTAGATAAAGTGATGCATTAGACCATGCCCAATTCGGGGGGACAAGGGCTCGGGTAACCTATTGAGGGGTTAGTACCTTGGTAACCGAGATAGGGGTTAGTACTCACCAACCATGTGAGGGGTTTATACCTCACCACCTGGATGATAGGTGTGAATGTCATTAACCATGTGAGGGGTGCGTATCTCACAACCTATGGTGATTGGGTGTGACTATCACCATCTTCGCCCAACATAAGGTTGGATAGCTTGCTTGGTCTCATCTTCACATATGATATCCTATATGAGCATGAGTTTCTTAAGCATATTTTACTTATGCATTGATCATATATGTCATATTGCTATGTTATGCCTATTGCCTATTGTTATGCATTTTGGACTATGATGCTTCTCTCTTATTGCATTGCATCCCATCTACTTAGTACATTCAAATGTACTAACGCATACTCTTGCCTACATGACATCACCATGTAGGAATCGGTGCCCAAGTTGATCATCCTCCTCCACTTGGCTAGGCCGGTTCTACTCAAAGCTAGTTGGTGAGTCCTCCACTTTGGGGACCTTATTCTATCTTCCTATTATCTATGTAATGAGACACTTTCTTATGTTCTATTTGACTATGAGGGTAAGCCTGATTACTTTGTCTTGGCCCCCTCTATATCTATGTATTTAGAGGTGTTTGTTGGAGAAGTTATGTATCTATGGTACGAGCTTTGACTTCTTGTCTCTTGATGATGTTGATTTGCACGCTAACCCTTTGCCTCTTTGTCCCTTAATATCATTTATGTCTTTTACATGTTTCCATGACCAATGACGTGTAATAGTAAGTTGAGAGGCTTGATTGGGGTCCCTTCGAGTTCCCCATTCGCCGTGTCATGTCTAGACCCTAGGCTTGGATCGTGACAGACTTTGTATTAGAGCACTCGTTTGTTAATGGTCCTTGAAATCCAACACACCGTGTCGATTAGAGTCCTGTTCATGGTTGTGAAGCGCGGCATGACTATGAATAGGAGGCTATGAGACATTTTAGGAAATGTTTTCCTTCTTCATGTTCTAAATCGTGCTATAGAGTTGTAATGAGTTTTTTTACCCCAAGGATTTTTCCTTGCTATGCTAGATCATGTCTATCACTCGAGGAAGAAGGGCCCGAACTCATGAGGAGCAACCTACCAATGGTGAACTTCGGGATGCTCTTAGTATGCTTGCCCAAGTACTGGCCAACCAAGTCCAACTAGTGGCCGAAGCCCCTCATGCTACTACCTCGGGAGCTAGGGTATTATGAAGATGAATCCTCCAGTTTTCCATGGGTCAAAGGTGGATGAAGATCCACAAGAGTTCATTGATGAGGTCTACAAAATCTTGAATATCATGGGTGTTGAGCCGAATGAAAAGGGGAAGTTGGTGGCATACCAACTCAAGGGAGTAGCCCAAATTTGGTATGACCAATGGAGAGGTGAGACAGGTAATGGCTATGTGGTGCTTTGGGAGGAATTCAAATTGGATTTCCTTAATTGGTTCTTCCATCTTGAACTTAGGGAAGCTAAGTTGGTTGAGTTTGTGAATTTGAAGCAAGGTGCTATGAGTGTGAGGGAGTATACCCTCAAGTTCAATCAATTTTCAGAGTATGCTCCTCACTTGGTGGCTGATCCTAGATCTAGGATGAATAGGTTTGTTATAGGGATCTCCGATTTGATAAGTGAAGAGTGCCAGTTCGTTTTGCTAATTAGTGACATGGACTTGTCTCAGTTGATGACCTATGTCAAGAAAATAGAGGATGAAAAGTTGAGGAAGAAGAGAGGTAATAAGGCCAAAAGGGCCTGATTTGAGGGTAGGATCCAAAAGGGTGCTAGATTTTATCAAAGCCAAGGGCCTCCTCATGCTACTAATAGGGGAATTGTCAATGACTTCCCTAGACCTCAAGGTGTGGGTGTAGTGGATCCTAATGATATGTTTCCTAGATGTGGGAAGAAGCATGGGGGTCCATGTTTGAAGGCTTCTAACGCATGCTTCGAATGTGGGGAGCTTGGTCACAAAAAGGTGGATTGTCCAAGAATCCGTGGTAAGGGCCGGGGTACAAATACGGTCCCTTTGGGTAGAGGTGGTCCTCAAGGTGGTACCCCAAGGTACAACTGATTCTATGCTCTATATGGGAGATGAGGCGTTTGTGAGGTCCTCGACGTTGTTCCGGTATGTTGAAAATCTTTAGTCTTGATGTATATATTTTGATAGATCCGGGTGCCACTCTTTTCTTTGTTATCCCTCTTGCTGCTAAAAGTTTCATGCTGTCCCCGAGTTGTTTCATGAGTCATAAGAAGTGTCTACTCCTATTGGTGCCTCTATTGTTGCTAGGAAAGTTTATAAAAGTTGTCCCATTTACATTTTGCATAAGTTGTTGCCCTGCGATCTTGTTGAATTAGACATAGTGGATTTTTATGTCATACTTGGGATGGATTAGTTGCATGCCTAATATGCATATATTGATTGTCGAACCCATAGGGTAAAGTTTCAATTTCCGAATGAACCCATCCTTGAGTGGAAAGTCAAGATGTGGTGGTCAGCGGTAGATTTATTTCATGCATTAAAGCCCATAAGTTGATCTCTAGGGGGTGCTTGTATCATCTGGTGAGGTTCATAGATGTGGAGTCCACAGTCCCTTCCATTGAGTTGGTCCCTATAGTAAACGAGTTTCTTGATGTCTTCCCAAATGACCATCCCGATGTTCCTCTCAGGAAGGAGATAGATTTTGGCATAAATCTCCTTTTTAACACTCAACCTACCTCTATTCCCCCTTATCATATGGCTCCAGTGGAGTTGAAGGAGTTAAAGGAGCAATTCAAAGATTTGTTGGGAAAAGGATTTATTAGACCTGATCAATCACCTTGGGGTGCACCGGTGTTGTTTGTAAAGAAGAAAGATTGGACACTTAGAATGTGCATAGACTATCGGCAACTCAATAGGGTCACAATAAAGAATAGGTATATTGATGACTTGTTTGACCAATTACAAGGGCTAGCTTTTTCCCTAAGATTGATCTTCGGTCCAGGTACCATCTCGTGAGAGTGAGGGAGTATGATATTCCCAAGATAGCCTTCCAGACTAGATATGGGAACTGTGAATTTGTGGTGATGTCCTTTGGGTTGACTAATGCACCGACCATCTTCATGGACCTAATGAATAGAGTATTCAAACCCTACCTTGATTCCTTTGTCGTGGTTTTGATTGATTATATTTAAATCTCTTTACATAGTAGGGAGGAGATATGGATCATTTATGGGTGGTGTTGCAAAGATTGAGGGAGGAGAGATTGTATGCTAAGTATGACAAGTGTGAGTTTTGGTTGAAGAAGGTTTCATTCTTGGGTTATGTGGTGTCGGGGGATGAAACTAAAGTGGATCCTAAGAAGACCAATATGATTAGGAATTGGCATAGACCATTGACCCCGTCGGATATTAGGAGTTTCTTGGGCCTTGCGGGTTACTATAGAAGGTTTGTGAATGGGTTCTCCTCCATTGCTTCCCCTATGAAAAAATTGACTCAAAAGAGGGTTAAGTTTGAATGGACCGATGAATATGAGAAAAGCTTCCAAACATCGAAGATAGACTTGTGTCCACTCCTATATTGTCACTACCGGATGGGCTTGAGGGTTTTGTTGTGTATTGTGATGCATCTAAAGTTCGTTTTGGTTGTGTACTAATGCAAAATGGTAAGGTCATAGCATATGCTTCTAGGCAACTCAAAGTCCATGAAAAGAACTACCCTACTCATGATCTTGAATTAGCCGACGTGGTGTTTGCATTAAAGATTTGGCGTCATTATTTGTATGCGGTACATATTGATGTCTTCACCGATCATAAGAGCCTTCAATATGTCTTCACTCAAAAAGATCTCAACTTGAGACAAAGAAGGTGGCTAGAACTTCTCAAAGATTATGACATGAGTCTGCATTATCACTCGGGTAAGGCATGAGTCGGGTGTTTATGGGTAGCCTAGCTCATGTGGATAGTGGTGATAGGGATATGGCTAAGGAGGTGCATAGGTTGGCTGGACTGGGGGTTAGGTTGGAAGAGGTTCGAAATGATGGTGTTGTAGTTATTGATGGGTCCAAGTCTTCCTTGGTTGATGAAGTAATAGACAAACAAGATCTTGACTCCTCCTTGCTTGAATTGAAGGCCTTGGTAAACGAGGGCAAAGTAGAGGTTTTCTCCCAAGGGGGAATGGTTCCCTTAGGTACCAAGGTGGGTTATATGTGCCTTGTGTTGATGGTTTGGGGGAGAGAATTCTTGATGAGGCCCATAATTCTTCTTACTCTATCCACCCCAGTTCCACCAAAATGTATAGACACTTGAGGGATGTGTATTGGTGGGGAGGCATAAAGAGGGACATTGCTAAATTTGTTTTCGGTTGCCATAGTTGTTAACAAGTCAAAGTCGAACATCAAAGTCAAGGTGGCCTAATCTAAGACATAGAGATTCCCACTTGGAAGTCAGAGGTAATTAATATGGATTTTGTGGTAAGGTTGCCCAAAACTAGAAAAGGTTTTGATTCTATTTGGGTGGTAGTTGATAGGATGACGAAATCGGCTCACTTTCTACCAGTTAGGACTACATATGTGGCTGAAGAGTATGCAAGGTTGTACATCCATGATTTAGTGAGTTTACAAGGGGTCTTTTCAAAGGGGTCTTGATACCAATGTTCACCTTAGTATGACCTTCCACCCTCAAACGGATGGCCAAGCCGAAAGGACAATTTAAACATTGAAGATATGCTTAGGGCTTGTGTTTTGGATCTTTAAAGTAGTTGGGACGACCATCTTCCATTGATTGAGTTTGCCTATAACAATACCTATCACTCTAGTATCGATATGGCTCCTTTTGAGGCTCTTTATGGGAGACATTGTAGATCACTTGTGGGTTGGTTTGAGGTTGGAGAGGTGGATTTGTTGGTACCAAATCTTGTTATGGATGCTCTTGGGAAGGTTAAGATAATTAGGGAAAGGTTGAGGATAGCCCAAAGTCATCAAAAATCCTATGCTGATGTGAGAAGAATAGACCTTGAATTCAAAATGGGTGATTTGGTCTATTTGGAAGTTTCTCCAGTGAAAGGTATAGTCTGTCTTAGTAAAAAGGGGAAATTGAGTCCAAGGTATGTTGGTCCTTATGAGGTGATAAAGAGGGTTGGCAAGGTAGCTTATGAGTTGAAGTTGCCTAATGAAATGAATTTTATTCATCCGGTATTTCATGTTTCAATGTTTAGAATGTGTGTTGGTAATCCTGATTCCATTGTGCCTCCTGATGTTATGGGTGTTATTGAGGATAACTTGACCTATGAGGAGGTTCCAGTTCAGATCTTGGATAGGCAAGTGAAGAGATTAAGGAACAAGGAGGTGGCATCTGTTAAGGTCCTTTGGAGGAACCTACAAGTTGAAAGTGCTACATGGGTTTCCACTCCACTCAAGCGTAAGGTACTAATCCCAAGTCCCTTATGTGGTCTCAAGTCTTATGTTTCAGCCCCTAATTTATTCATATGCATTCATGTTTGAGTTTCTAAACTTATGATGATTTTACACTTGTGTTGAGAATTTGAAAATGGTGTTTTACATGTTGTGTTGCATTCCTGTTGGGGCCGATTTGTTCATGATTGCCCTTATCTTGTACGTCTCTTTTACATTAGGGGACGAATGTTTCCAAGGGGGAGATATTGTAATAACTCCAAAAAGTGCCCCAAAACGTGCCTCGGAATGCTTGGAATTTTAATTTCCTTATATCTCAAAATTCATTTGTTATTTCGAAAATCTGAATTCAGATTATTGTTTAGGGGGTCTAAATTCGAGGGAGATGGGTCTAACCCTGACTTAAGAGCAAAGATTTAGCAATTATGAAATCTCAAAAATCAAATTTTCAGAGGGGTTTTTAAGTCCCCCTTGCGACACACCCCTATATATTTTTGAGCTCTGTTTTTCAGCTTCGGTCCAAGAATTTAAGTCTTAGGCCTAAAAGCTCCCATACATGCTTTTACCCATATTTAGTCATATTTCACCTTCATAATACCCTAAATATTTCCCAATACTTACTCAAACACTTAGTCATATTTTCACTCCCCAAACTCAAGTCCCAAACCTTTCCCCCAAGATAAGGTTCTCCTTCAAGCTTCAAGTCTCCATCTCCAATTTTCACCAAGTTCATCCAAAGCTAAGGTATGTGGTATTGAACCATTGGGTCCTTTCACCCATGGTTCCTAAGTCTCCATTTTACTAATATTGAATGATTTAAAGTTGATTTTACATGTCGGTCTTCTATATTGAGAAATTTACTGCACAGTAATTTAAGTTCATGAAAATGTGGTTGTCTTAGCATGTTTTGATCTCTAAATCTTGGATCTAATATTGGATTTGATGAGGGGTTTTGATGTGAATGTCTTCGGGGTGTTGCAAGGTGTTTATTGATGGTTTTACACCATATTTTCTTGCATGATTTCATCCTTAAATTGCATGGTCTTTTACCCCCATTAAACACCCCCAAGGTGTTCGATAAAATGTCCGGTTATGGTTTCTTGAGGAAATGAAGGTCCAAAGTATGAGATATGATATGAAGGATGTGATGATGATGAAATGAGCTTATGTATGTGATTATTCCTATATGAAGTGTTGCACTAGAGCATATGATAAATTGTATATAAAGTGATGCATTAGACTGGGTAACCTATCGAGGGGTTAGTACCTTGGTAACTCATGTGGGAATTAGTACTCACCAACTATGTAAGTGGTTCATACCTTGCCACCCAGATGATAGGTGTGAATGTCATTAGCCATGTGAGGGGTGCATACCATACCACCCAAGGTAATGGGGTGTGACCATCACCATCTTAGCCTACCACAAGGTTGGATTGTTTGCTTGGTCTCATCTTCACATATGATATCCTATATGAGCATGAGTTACTTAAGCATGTTGTACTTATGCATTGACCACACATGTCATATTGCTATGTTATGCCTATTGCCTATCGTTATGCATTTTTGACAATGATGCTTATCATTTGTTGCACTACATCTCATATACTTAGTACATTCAAATGTACTAACACGTACTCTTGCCTACATGATATCACCATGTAAGAACCGGTGCACAAGTTATCCTCCTCCTCGACATGGCTAGATAGGTTCTACTCAAAGCTAGTTCGTGAGTCCTCCACTTTGGGGACCTTAGTCTATGTTGCTATTATTTATGTAATGAGACACTTTCTTATGTTCTATTTGACTATGAGGGTGAGCCCGGTTACTTTGTCTTGGCCCCCACTCTATCTATGTATTTAGAGGTATTTGTTGGACAAGTTATGTATCTATGGTACGAGCTTTGACTTCTTGTATCTGATGATGTTGATTTGCAAGCTAGCCCTCAGCCCCTTTGTTTTCTTAATATCATTTTATTTCTTTTGCATGTTTTCGCGACCAATGACATGTAATGATAAGTTGAGAGGCTTGATTGGGGTCTCTTCAGGATTCCCATTCGCCATGTCATGTCTAGGCCCTAGGCTTGGGTCGTGAAGCTCTGGATCTCTCATCACTAGTGGGTCTCTCGTCTGCCCTACCCTGTAGTCAAACTCTGCAGTGCATCTGGGGGAAGGAAGCTTTGGACTGAATAACATCCGATGGATGGTGGTCTTTGATATTTCCACCTGTCACCACCTCACTTTTTTCTCGATCAGTCTAGGCTGAGTGAGGTATTTCTTCCCCTTAGGAAGAGTGCTTTGAATAGAGTCTGCATAAGCATAGAACTCCCTTACCATAGTCAGGGAGTAACTTTCGAGTGAGTGAGTAAGCCATTGAAGCCCATATCTAATCACCGTGTCCTGGAGACCGAGGACACTATCGAGTATGTCTGGGATGAATCTGGGCTCCTCATAAATGGAGCAGGCTGGTTTGCCCCACCCTTTCTGCTCCTATCCCTCCATCTAAATATCCTGCATGCATTCGACACACCACCAGCTACTAAGGGCATCAAGTGGAGATGGTGATGATCGGGGCACTATGGATGACTCTGTGTTTGGTCCATCCTCAGAGCTAGATTCCTCTTTGGATGGAGTTATCTAGGGTGAGTCGATCCTATCTTAGCCTCCCTCATCAGACCGGGGAGTGCAGAAAATAAGAGCCTGAGTGTGCCCAGCTTTAGCAGTAGCTCTGGTCTATGGACTATTAGCCTCCGGGTCCGGGTCGACCCTGAGGTCCTCTACTGATCTACTCAATGTGGTGGCCTAATTGTCATCTAAGGACTCATCTTTCAGCCTCCTCTGTAGGACCCTGATCTTATCACGTTTTGTTTTGGGGCCATAGTACCTGCACCCTGAACATTTATGCACCTTTGTTAGCCCTACAAATAAGAAATTTAAATGCAAAAACAATTCAGACTAAGTTGCATAGGGGTCTACGAAAGCATCTTTATAGGTCGTAGTGGGTACTACGAGTTGTAGAGAACTCCCGTAAAACAGTGGTTCCAACAACTTTTGTCACTGGAAATGTTTTTCGTGAAATGTTTTATGAGTCATAGAAAGTTCCAATGTCTGAACTTATTTCAAGCAGGGATCTACGAGATCTTTCTACATGCCAGAAAATGATCTATGACTTGTAGAATGTCTCGTTGGATGGGTTATCAGAAACGTTAAGTTTCTAGAATCTTGTACGAGGGGAAATTATGACTCGTGGAATGATCCACGACCTGTAAGAACCACTCATAGACAAGAAAACTTAGTTACCTGAGTTTTTAAGTCCATCACAACAAACCCCGTACAACTTTTTCAACTTTTATTCAAACAACATTGAAGCAAAATGCATACACCCACATGATTTTCATACCACAACCAATACCCCAACATGCTATTCAACATTTATACCCCACAAAAAATAATTAGTCATGTTTCCGCGACTACTCCGACCACATATGAACAATTTCTCAATCAGAATTACGCACCTATGTCATCACCCACCAATTCACATATAACATCAATTCATCACACATGTTAGGTGATGCAATAGGTGCCAAACAAACTACTCAAATCATATATTCAAGGCAACGATACCCAATTTCAGACATAGACAAATATTCAAACATGGGAAACCTAAATTCAATTACCAATATGCTAATTTCACACATGGTTTCATGTCTACACAACTGCTCCTCACATAATCTCCAATTCAAACTACTAACATAGGAAAATTTAAGGTATTTGGTTAACAAAAAACTTACCAAGTTGTCTGACTAAGTTGTAGAATATGAAGGAGGTGAGAGGCACAAAAACCCTAGGTCACTGGAAAATCTTGCCAAAAAGTGGCCAGGGGGAGGTATGGTTGCTGTCAGTGGTTGGATTTCCTTGGGTGTAGGGTTGGCCGGGTAGTTTTGTAAATTAGGTTTGAAATGGGGTCAAAATAATTTGACCCCATTATTTTTATACCTCGACCGAGTTAACTGAAATCTAATGGTCCCAGACTCTACAAAACCCCGATTACAAGCCATGGAGTATTTTACAGCTCGTGAACTATTGTTTCGCGGAACATCCAAACCACATATTTCAGTACTAGGTTTTACAGACCAGTATACCAATCGTATAGTGAGTTATGACTCATAGAGTTGGTCATAGAAACCTCAACACTTAGAAACATTTCACCTGGGGTCCACGATCCCTATTCACGACCCATAGATTTTTCTATGGATCTTAAAGTTGGCTTGTGGAGTGAAGTGCACAACATTTTCCTCACTGTAAATCTCTATGAGATGGTTTATGAGTCATGAAGTGTTTCATGGCCCATAGAACCAGTCGTAGAGACAATTCCTGTTTCTCTTTTCAGCTAAAATTGGCTGACTTAACAAGGTACATGCATATTATTCATAGAATACACTGTTATCCTATATGCAACCAGCCCAATGTCCAAAATTACAACAAAAATATAAGGAAATAAACTACCTATGAGTCAAAAACTGAAAAATAAAGCTACAAGTACACTATTACATCAAAGACCTTGGGTTGCCTCCCAAGTAGCGGCTAATTTATTATCGTGGCACGACTTGGACAAATTGGTCACTCAGACTTCACCAATTTCCCAGACTTCATTATTCAAATCATCTAGCAGCTTTAGGTATTGGCAGATATTAAAGACTCTTCGCTGTTCAATCTGAACCTGAGTTGACCAGCTTCCATATCCACTAGTGCTCAACCAATGGCTAGGAATGGTCTTCCAAAGATGATTGGGATGTCGAAGTCGACTTCGTAATGTAGGATCACAAAGTCTGCGGGGCATATGAACTTTTCAACTTTAACCAAAACATCATATAGTATTCCTACATGCTTCTTCACTGAGTGATCTGCCATCAATAATCACATGCTTGTTGGGGTAGGGACTTCCAATCCTAGCTTCTTGTAGACTGCAAGGGGTATCAGATTAATGCTGGAACCTAGATAACATAGGTTCCCTTACGAACTCCACATCTCGGATGGTGCAGGGTATGGTGAAAGCACAAGGATCTTCTCGTTTCTAAACCAAAGACCTTATAGCAATAGCATTATAATGCTGAAGCTCTTAGGAGAGCTCCTATCTCATAGTGAGCTTCTTAGTCACCAGGTTTTTTATGTACTTCACATACCGTGGAATCTTCTCAAATGCCTTGATAAGAGAGATATTGATGGAGAGTTGTTTCAGCATGGAGAGAAAGTGCACGAACTTGCCTTCCTCCTCCCTCTTTTTAATTCTTTGAGGGAAGGGAAGAGGAGGCCTAGGAATGGGCTTCAACTTCTGTGGCGCATCATCAGCTTCACTCACCCCATTATTGCCAGTATCATCTCCTAGATATACATCCTTGGCCATAACTGTCTCCTCTCGAACATCATCCTCATCAACTGGCATCGGAGGATCAATGGTGCTCTTGCCTCCCCGAGTAGTAACCGCCATATACAACCCTTAATTTTTAAGGTTTTGAACTATGTTGCTAGGTAGTGTACCCTTTCGATGCTGATTAAGTTGAGTTCACAGTTGACTAAACTACTGCTCAAAATGCTTGATAGCCATGGAATAAGACTCAATTTTCTGATTAATGCTGGAAATCTCATATTACAGTCCCTAAAAGACATCCTATGTCTCAGCTTTTTTCAACAGGCGATCAAACATCTCCTCAATCATTGAGCTACTTGGACCTACATCGTGGTTATGTTGTGGCATATAGAGACCATTATCGAAGCCATCTTTGAAACCCCAATCTGCATCTCTCTTTGGACCCCTGTTCCTATCATAATATCCTCAATGGTTGTCCCTGTAAGCTCCATCTCTGTTGAAGTTCCGACCTTGGTTCCCTTGTCCTTGATGCCAATAGTCTTGATTAGATCCTTGGGCATTAGTCTGAAAACCCCTTGTCTGATTAGAGACAAAACATGCATCCTCATTATAATAAGGCTTATCACACCTATGTACACATTGAGGTTGATGAACTATTGTATTTACTAGCTCTTGATTCTGCTTCATTATCACCTCTATACCTGTGCGAATTCAGGCAAAGCACTTGCATAATTTCTTATTTGGTCTTTGCTTGCTCTGAACCAACACAAATAAGACACAAACTTTTGGTGATGTGTCATGCCCAAAGTCTCGTTAAGGCGGATTGGCACCCGTTGTCGATAAGGCTCGGGAGAACCAACCTGTGTCCATGCACTTTCTATATATATTATAAGGGATTTCTTCATTTAACATGCCTTGAAGAAAGTAAGTAGTAATAACAAATGGCTACGCCATTGGGGCCATGTTGTCTAAAGTATGAGACATAACCACACTTTAATTTACATAGTCTACAAAACCTCTAGATAAGAAAAAGTATTTGATAAGGATCGGGACAGGACCCGCCTCGACAAATTATACAATACAAAAATATAAGCTCTAAATACACAAAGCTCTGAAGCAACCTGGAGCTTGGTAACAACAGCTAGATATATTGTACTCCTACTGGGGAGCGCTACTAGCACCTCTACTTGTAGCATGAAATCTAGGTCCCCCGTAAGGGATGTCAGTACGATATAATATACTGAATATATAAGGCAGGAAATACTGTACATGAAGTAACAACTCAAATGAAACTATGCATTGGTGTAGGATAAGAGACCACCTTTAGTTATACTATGGGATACTGTGCTTTATGTTCTTTTTATTACTTTACCTTTACTATGTAATCGGTGCACAACATGTAATACAAATGACCAGCTGATCAGTGGTAAATCTATATCGGGATCGTCCCTGGCTAGGCTTTTCCTTTAACCCCTTGGGCTACTCCATGTGATAGGATTGACTCTGGCTAGGTGATTCTTCTACCCCTCGGGTTACCACCCATCAATAGGCAATATATTTTATCTTTCAATTACTTTTGAGATGATACTTTTGATGGTTATAATATTGGAGCTATAGGACTGTAGATGTAGCATGTGATATGTAAATAATCATACAAGATAATATTACAATGAAAAAAGTACATTACACAAATAATGAAAATTTTTCATACAACTGTTGATCACGAAGAACCTGTAACACTTGTAGTAAGTGATTGGCATGGTCCTCTTCTTATCTTAAATATACCAAAATGTCATCTATAAATATCACGAACACATCCAAGAATGGCTTGAATACCCTATTAATCATATCTCTAAAAGCTGTTGGTGCATTCATTAGCCAACATAACAAGAAATTCAAAGTGACCATAGTGTGTTCTGAAAGCAATCTTAGGTATATCTTTCTCCTTCACCCTCACTTGGTGATACCCTAATCTCAAATCAATTTTTGAAAAGCATTTGGCACCCTGTAACTGATCAAATAAATCATCAATCCTAGGGAGGGGTATTTATTATTAATTATCACCCTATTCAATTGTTGATAGTCGATACATATTCTCAAGGTGCCATCCTTTTTACATACAAATAACACTGGTGCATCCCAAAGGGACATATTATGTCTTATAAAACCCTTCTCCAATAAGTCTTTTAATTTCTCTTTTAATTCATGCAATTCTGCTAGTTTGAGTTCCTGTAAGTAAGTCAATACCAAGATCTACTTCTCGTTTTAGAGGTAAGCCTGGAAGTTCTTGAGGGAACACATCAACGAATTCATTCACTACTGGAACTGATTGAAGAGTTGGCGATTCTGCCTCCTTATCTCTTACTCTAACTAAATGACATATATATCCCTTAGATATCATCTTTCTTGCCTTAAAATAAGAGATAAACTTACCCTTTGGCGCCCCAATATTGCCTTCCCATTC
>JAABOM020125494.1:0-21876 GCA_011800125.2 Solanum clarkiae | reverse complement strand
TTTTGTCACAAGATTTTTTAAATAAATTTTTTGTTTCTGTTATACTAGATAAACAAGTAGAAGAAAAATATTTTTCTAAGAATATGTGTACTTATCTATAAAAAAAAATAAAAATAAATTAGGAGTAGAGGATTAGATGCAAGTGAGATAGAATTTTATTTATTTTAAAATAATCTATTTTTTCTTAGGTAGGAGTGGAGTAGAGGCTGGAGTTTGAACTTTTAAAAAATATTTTATAAAAGAGATAAAAAAATAAAAGGGGTGAGGATTGTTGGGGGTGGCTGGGCGGTACACGAGGGTGGGGGCAATAGAGTAGGTGAGAAAAAAATTTTAAATTTTGTTTTTAAAAAATAATATTTTGTTAGAAGAATATTTATACCTTAATCTTTTACTTTTAACTAATATTAATATTTTATTTAATTTTTATCAATGTGGCATGCCATGTGGCAAGGTTTTCTCCCGTAAAAGAGAGAGTGTATTCTCCAATAAAAGAGAGTGCATTACATACACCATTAAGGTGTATTTCTTAAACTAATAAGTTATAATTTAGGTGTGTTTCTCCAACTTTCGATACTTTAGATGTGAAACTCAAAAAAGTGATATAATTTAAATGTGTTTTGTATATTTATCTCAAAATAAAAATAAGATTATTAAATGACAAGGACAAGATAACCATAAAAAAGATAATGATGATATGATCACATGGATGGTTGCATAGAACAATACTTTCGTCCTTGTTACATAATGATGAATTTAACATTACAACAACAATTACATAACAAGAAATTTGTAAATCAAAGCATCAAATTTTAGCAAATCTATGCTTCACTAGAAGGCCTCACACCGAGAAAATAATTCCAATAACCAGAAAACAAAACATATTTGTATACTGGTTTCTCTCCATCTTTTAGCATTTGTGAGAATGGACCAATGACACTATCAACATTAGGATTCACAAATAGAGGTACGGATATTCGAGCCTTGCTCGAATCAATCACTGCGTAGTGCTCAATACTCCTGTATCGATCATTGCTCATGATTTGTAACGAGTCACCTATGTTAATTACTAAGGCCCCTTTGATAGGATTTACATGGATCCAATTATCGCCTTTAGTCCCACTTACGAAAAGACCTCCTGTTTCATCCTGGAGGAGCAGAGTGATGCAGGACATGTCGCAGTGTCCGCGACAACTAATGGTGAGACTTGGATTTGGGCATGTTGGATAGTAGTTCATGTTAATAGCCATGGTTCCCATCAAGAGAGGTTCCATAGATTCATCAATTTCATTGACATTGAGACCCTTCAATAGCATCCCTAGCAACTTTTTAGCAAGTGGTTTAGCCTACTTTTGGCACTCCAAGACTTGGTTCCTATGAATTAGTAACAAAGCCAGGAATTTTGTGAAAAGCATTCAAGATTTGATGGCAAGGTCAGGAGTTTTGCTAATACGTTCAAGATTTAATGTTAATGGAAAGCATAGAAAATTTACTAAATTCCAAGAGTCTATCAAATACAATCTCTCTACCCTCATAAAGGACCCTCACAAAGGGAAAGAAAAGATCTGCATACATCCTACCCTCCCGACAATTGCGGAGCCAGAATTTTATCTAAGAGGTGTCACGATTTAAAGAAGTAAAACCAAATAGAAGGCAAGATATGTCAATATTTAACATACATAGATAAAATAAATACTTGTAGGATTATATTGGAAACGTTATTGTAAAAAAAAAAAAAGATAATTTTTCTCCTACATATGCAATATTTTGATTTAAGTTATATAGACCATCATAAAATTTAAATATAATAGTCAAAAAAACATATCTTTTTGCAAGTTTCCTATCTGAACAATTATCAATTAATTATCAAAACATAACTCGAAATTAGTGCCTCAGTTTCTATGTCGACGAAATTGTATGAGGAAATTAAGTTATCCACGCATATTTTATCAATTGTATTCAAATACTTCATCGAGTCAGTTTCGAGGTATGTTTGATATGAAATAAACAAAAAAGTAATACTTTACAAAGGTAGCCCAGTGCACTATGCGCAGGATCCGAGAAGTGACCCGACCACAAAGGTCTATTGTACGTAATCTTACCTTGCATTTATATTAGAAACTATTTGAAGGATAAATATATCCTTAGGGGTAAAATATACATACTTGAAAACACGTGATCTATAGATTACACAGCTCGAAAAACCTAAAAGTATTACCTTGTTTGAGGAGGCCACTGATTGCTATCATTGTTTGGATCACAACCATATTTTATACTATCCCTCCACTCTAAAACTCTCGTCTTTCTCACCAATAGCACTCCAATACATCTGAAACAACCCCAAAAAGTGCCTGAAAATGTGCCTCGGAAGTGATCGAAATCATAATTTTCATATATCTTGAAATTTGTGTGTTATTTCGAAAATTTGACTTTACATTCTTATTCAAGAAGTCAAATTGAGTGGGAAATGGGTCTAACCCCAATTTTAGAGCGAACAAATCACAATTTCAATTTTTAAAGTGTCGAATTCCAGTGAGTGGTGTACGTCATAGGCACAATGCGCCATAGTGTTATCTTGGTGCCAGTTTTCAAGTTCGGTCCAACACTTTTGAGTCTTGGGCCTAAGCCTTCCCATGCATGAAAACACCTTTATTTAGACTTATTTCACCCTCATATCATCCAAGACATTCCCAAATACTCTCTTAAACACTTAGCCACTGTTTCATCTCCTAAATTCAAGTCTCAAAACTCATCCGGATTTCAAGGTTCTTATTCAAACTTCAAGTCTCCATCTCTAGTCTTCATCAAGCTACTCTCTAAAGCTAAGGTATGTTTATTTCTTTCATGAGTTCCTTTCACCTATGATACTCAAGCTCTCTTTTACCTAAAAATTACATGATTTAAAGTTGACTAACTCGTGAGTCTTACTTATCATGAATTTCACTGTACACTAAGTTTGGGTTTCATAAAATTATGGTTGTTTTAACATGTTTTAAGCTATGAATCTATGATCTAGTGTATGATTTAAGGAGGGGTGCTGATGCATATTGCTTGAGGGTTTTGCCAAGTATCTATAGATGGTTTTACATTGAATTTTCTAGTATGATTTCACTCTTGAATTGTATGGTTTTATACTAGCACTACACATCTGCCAACTGTTTGATAAAATGTCCGGTTATGAATTCTTGAGTTGTTGGAGGCCTAATGCATGTCTTATGAGTTGAATGACTTTATGATGATGATAGGAATGTTTATATGAGTTGTTTTCATGAAAAAGTACCTACGGTGTTGTAAGTAGATTGTTGGTTCCCATGTTTGTTGTGCTCTTGAGAAAATGGAGAAGGTCTTTCCTTGTTGCTTGAAATGTAATGTTGTGATGAGTTAGTTCTATGATTCCTACCAAAAAGATCATGCCGTAAGGTAGAATGTCTAATGATCCCTATCAGAAAGGTCATATCGTAAGGTATGGATCCCCTACCAAAAAGGTCATATCATACGGTAGAATAACTAATGGTTCCTACCGAAAAGATTATATCGTAAAGTATGGACACCCTACTAAAAAGGCCATGCCATAAGGTAGAAAGACCAATAATTTTCACCAAAAAGTTCATATCATAAGGTGTGGACATTCTATCGAAAAGGCCATGTCGTAAGGTATAATGACTCCCGGATCCTACCCAAATTATATCATAAAGTAAAAGACATCTTGTACTACTTATCAAAAAAACTATGTCGTACTGTAGAGACATTGGTAACACTCACCAAAAAGGTTATGCCGTAAGGCGAGTGGGGGCCATTTAGCCCATCTCATGAAAGTTGGTAAAAAAAGGTTGAGTATGTATTCCATATCGTGCTTACATTTTAGGAGATGTTTCCATTCTCGCTCGCTCCCTTAGTCCCAATCCCTCTATGCTTATCTCTATTCGTCATTTTTAATTGCTTCTGCTACCAAAGATGTGTAATAATATGCTCTGAGGCTTGTTTGGGGTTCCTTTGGGTTCCCCATTCACCGTCACGTCTACGCCCTAGGGATCATAACAAAAATGGTATCAGAGCACTAGGTTTTTAGATCCTCAGATTCCAATACACCACTTCTATTAGAGTCTTATTCATGCTTGTGTTCTGCACTACAACTATGAGTAGGAGGGTATGAGAAGTTTTAGGAGATGTTTCCCTTCTTCATGTTCTAAGTCGTGCTATAGAGTTAAAGTTTTTCCTCCCTAACAATTGTTCTTTTCCATGCTAGTTGATTATTCCTAACATAAGAGGAAGAAGAGCCTGCATTTCAGAGGGACAATCGGCTAATGGAGAGCTTTGGGATGCTCTCACTTTGCTTGCACAATTGTGTCCAACCAAGCCAATCAAGGGGCCCAAGCCCCTCATGCTCCTGTCCGAGGATCTAGAGTGAGAGACTTCATGAGGATGAACCACCAGAATTCTATGGGTCAGAGGTGGATGAGGATCCACAAGAGTTTATTGATGAGATTTATAAAGTACTGGCCATCATGGGTATTAGATCAGAAGAAGGCGAAGCTGGCGGCTTACCAACTAAAGGGAGTAGCACAAATATGGTTTACTCAATGAAAGGAAGGGAAGGGAAACAATAATGTGGTTCTATAGGAGGAGTTTAAGACAACTTTTCTTAATCGGTTCTTCCCTCTTGAGCTTAGGGAGGCCAAGATGGTGGAGTTTATGAATTTGAAGCAAGGGTCAAAGAGTGTGAGGGACTAAGTACTCAAGTTCAACTAACTCTCTAAGTATACTCCTCACTTGGTTGACGACTCAAGGGCTAGAATGAATAAATTTATGATGGGTGTTTCCAATTTGGTAAGTGAAGAATGTCAGTCCGCTATGTTGATTAGTGACATGGAATTATTCCGTTTGATGACTTATGCGCAACAAATGGAGGAGGATAAGTTGAGGAAAAGAAGGGGTAATTAGGCCAAGAGGGCTTGACTTGATGGTGGCTCCCAAGGTCTAGAGTCCGACGATGCTCCAAGCAAGAAGGTAGCTAAGAATGGGGTATCAAACCCAAGGTCCCAAGGAGATGATGGAGTGACTCCTCCTAGATTTCCAAAGTGCGGGAGGAAATATGGTGGTACATTTTGGAGGAACACGTGTGCACACTTTGGGTATAGGGAAATGGGACACAAAATTTTGAATTGCCCATATGCTCAAAATAAGGGTAAAGATGGTTATGTTGATAAAGGGAATGCTTCGAGACCTAATTAGTTTTATGCTCTTCAAAGGAAACAAGAGGTAGATGAGGCACCTAATGTTACTACTGGTATGTTAAAGTTTTCTTGACTTAGATGTGTGTGCATCGGTGAGTCCGGGTGCCACTATTCCCTTCATTATTATTTTGTTGCTTGTGGCCTTCTTATGTGTGTCTCGAGTTGCTATGTGAATCTCTTTACCGCTTTGTTGAGTCTATTGTTGCTAGAAGGTTCATAAGTATTGTTCCGTGGTCATGTTGTGTTAGGTCTTTCTTTATGAATTTGTTGGATTGGATGTAGTGATTTTGAGATGATGCTTAGAGTGGATTATTTGCATGCATATAATGTCTCCATTGGTTGTAGAATCCGTAGGGTCAAATTCTAATTCCAAATTAAACCCGTCTTTGAGTGGTAGTGAAGGGGTAAGTCCATTTCTTGTCTTAGGTACAATTGGTCTCGAAGGGTTTCCTTTGTCATCTTACAAGAGTTGGGGATGTTGAACCTAATTTATTTCTATTGAGTCGATTCTGGTGGTCAATGAGTCCTTGATGTCCTTTTCAATATTTTGAATTTGGCGTGGTGTCTCTTGGTTAGGCTTATGCAACGATTGTGGCTATAGGTCTCATGAGTAGGGTCTTTAATCCCTACCTTGTTGTGTTGTGGTGGTTCCTGGTAATGATGTGCCGGGTTGTTTTCGGAAGTGAGGAAGCATTTGTCAATCGTTTGAGGGTGATGTTGTGATTTTCGAAGGAGGTGAGGTTGGATGAGGTGAGAAAGGTGGTGTAGTGGCTTTGATGGTTCTGAATCTTCTTTGGTTGAAGAGGCCTAGTTAAGAAAGTCCATGATCCCCGTCTTGATAGAGTTGGAGGTCTTGGTGAGGAATGGTTAGGTGGAGGTTTTCTCCCAAGGGGGAGATGGTGTCTTTAGATACTAAGGTAGGGTATAGGTGTTTGTGTTGATGGTTTGGTTCAGTTGGAAGTCCCACCCATGAAGGGTGTGGTCCAGATGGCAAGAAAGGAAATTAAATTTATGGTTTGATGGTTCTTATAGAGTGTTGAGAAAGATTGGTGAGGTTGCATGTGAATGGGAATTGCCTAAGGATATGGATATGGTTCATCTCGTTTCTCATGCTTCTAAGTTGAAGGGGATGTGTTGGTGGCTCTAATGCTATAGAAATCTTTGGGGTTGTGGGTGTTGTGGAGGATAAGTTGGCTTAGGAGGAGGTCTCGGTGGGAATATTGGATGAATGGGTGGAAAGGATGATTAATAAGGGCGTAGTGTTCGTCAAGGCCCTTTGGAAGAATTGTCCAGTCGGTAGCGTCTCTTGGGGAGCGAGAGCGGGCATGGAAGGCAATATTTGTACCTCTTTTATTCTATTCAAGCTTATGATAACATGTCAAGCCCTTTATGATTCCAAGTCTTAAGTTCAACCCATGACATATACATACATTCATGTTTAAATCGACAAGTTTATGATGATTTTACATTTATGATGAGATTGTTTTGAAATGATGTTTAAGTGCATTGTTGCATCCTTATGTGGGATGAAATGGTCATGTTTGTGTCTCTCATATACGTTTCATTGACATTTGGGGATGAATGTTCCCAAGGGGGAGATATTGAAACGACCTCAAATGTGCTTTGGAAGTTCCCGAAATCGTAATTTCCATATATCTCAAAATTCGTGAGTTATTTTGGAAATCCAACTTCTCATTCTATTAAAGGGGTCAAATTGAATGGGAAATGGATCTAACCTTGATTTTAGAATGAATCAACCGCAATTTCAATTTTCAAAGTGTCAAATTCCAGTGAGTGGTACTGGTCATCGACGCGACACACCACTGTCTTATCTTGGTGCCAGTTTTCAAGTTCGGTCCAAGACTTTTGGGTCTTGGGCCTAAGCCTTCCCATGTGTGAAAATACCTTTACTTAGCCTTATTTCACCCTCATATCACCCAAGATATTCCCAAATACTCTCTCAAAAACTTATCCAATATTTCATCTCCTAAATTCAAGTCTCAAAACTCATCCAGATTTCAAGGTTCTCATTTAGGCTTCAAGTCTCCATCTCCAATCTTCATCATGTTAATCTCCAAAGCTAAGGTTTGTGGGTTTATTTCATGGGTTCCTTTCACCCATGATACTTAAACTCTCTTTTACCTAAAAATTGCATGATTTAAAGATTTACTCATGGGTCTTACCAATCATGAATTTCCCTGCACACTATGTTGGGGTTTCATGAAAATATGGTTGTTTTAGCATGTTTTGAGCTATGAATCTAAGATTTATTGTGGGATCTGAGGAGGAGTGTTGATGTATATTGCTTGAGGGTCTTACCAAGTATCTATTGATGGTTTTACATTGAATTTTCTAACATGATTTCACTCTTGAATTGCATAGTTTTATACTAGCACTACACACCTGCCAAGTGTTTAATAAAATGCTCGGTTATGAATTCTTGATTTGTTAGAGGCCCAATGCATGTCTTATGATTGAATGACTTTATGATGATGATAGGAATGTCTATATGAGTTGTTTTCATGAAAAAGTACCTATGGTGTTGTAAGTGGATTGTTGGGTTCCCATGTTTCTTGTGCTCTTGAGAAAATGGAGAACGTCTTCCCTTATTTCTTGAAATGTAAAGTTGTGATGAGCTAGTTCTTTGATTCATACCGGAAAAGCTATGCAAAAAGGTGGAATAACTAATGATCCCAACCGAAAAGATCATATCATAAGATATGGACCCCCTACCGAAAAGGCCATGCCAATCGTAAGGTATGGACACCCTACCGAAAAGGTCATGTCTTAAGGCAGAAATACCAATAGTTTCCACCGAAAAGATCATATCGTAAGGTGTGGACATTCTATTGAAAAGGCCATGCCGTGAGGTAGTATGAATCACGGCACCTACCCAAAAAATTATATCATAAAGTAGAAGATGTCTTTTTTACTACCTATCAAAAAGACTATGTCATACGGTAGGGGTATTGGTAACACTCTCAAAAGAGGTTATATCGTACGGCAAGTGGGGGCCATTTAGCCATCTCATGAAAGTTGGTAAAAAGGGGTTGAGTATGTATTCCATATTGTGCCTACATTTCTTGATCATGATTTAAAAGCATGTTTTATCTTAAGCATTGATAATGCATATCATATTGATATTATACCTATCCTTGCTTATAATTATGCATTTCGATTATATTGCATATCCCTTGCTAGCATTGCATCCTACATACTTAGTACATTCAAACATACTAATGCATACTCTATGCCTACATGATGTTACCATGTAGGAACCGGATCTCCATTTGGCCATCCTCCTTGTCCACATGGCTAGTTCCATTGTCTCTCATGCTAGTTGGTAAGTCCTCCATTCCGAGGATGTTGGTCTATATTTCTTATGTTATGTAATGATACTCTCTTCTTTATTGTTACTTTGACTAGGAGGGTGATCTTGGTTACTTGTCTTGGCCCTTGCTAAGTATCTATATTTATAGGTGTTGTTGGACATGTTGTGTATTGTGCCTGATCTTTGACTCATCTATTATGATATTTAAGTATTACTCTCTCTTTTTCTCTCGCTCCCTTAGTCCCAATCCCCCTTGTTTATGCTTATCTATATTTGTTATTTTTAATTTCTTCCTTGACCAAGGATGTGCAATAATATGCTATGAGGCTTGTTTGGGGTTCTTTTGGGTTCCCCATTCGCCGATCACGTCTAGGCCCTTGGCTTAAGTCGTGACAACATCAGCACAGATTCATCAGAACTAGCATTCTCTTTGTAATACCTAACTTTTTCTTCAGCTGGCAACTCAAAGAACTTGTGTCTTGCTTCCTTGAAATCTTCAAGAACTTAATTTGGGATCCCATGATTGATGATTTGGAAGAAACCCCACTTATTTGCTGCTTCTTGAATTGATTTTACAATATTTAAATCATCACAATTTGACAAATCAATTGTGGGGATTGATTCTTGATTGTCAATTTTGGATTTTTGTAGTCTTTGTTCTTTTGGTTGAATGCATTCATTGGGGACAATTTCAAGGTTTGAGTCTACTAGCCCTTTTATTCCATTTGCTTTCTTGATTACAAAATCAAATATGTCATTATTTGGCTCGAATTTTGTAGAAGGCATTTTTATAACTCTTGACGATTGTGTACTAATTGAAGGAAAAACTTTGGTTGTTTTATGGTAGTTTTGAGGGCAAAGGGATGAGGTTGGTTATTGTAACACCTAGTAAAATTACTAAAATATCCCTAGATGAGATATGCTCGCATAACGTATCTTCTCAAACTCCGGTCGTAAATCTGAGGCCAAAAATGCAATCAGCATGAAAAATTATATGGGACAATGGTCTTGGTTGATTTTTAGAGCAACCGAATCGAAAGATAATTTTTCAATGCAAAAACACAATTCTAAAATAGTGCGCAACATGTCCTCATCGTGGACTTATACTTGGATATGATCCAATATTTTCTACAGGATTAGAAAACTTGATAGAAATATTTCGACAAAAAGACTGAAATTTGACCAAGTCCACAATGCGGACATGGTACACCAAGGCAAAAAATTTTAATTTTTCGTGAGG
The DNA here is from genome assembly GCA_011800125.2 of Solanum clarkiae. Lineage (NCBI taxonomy): Eukaryota > Viridiplantae > Streptophyta > Magnoliopsida > Solanales > Solanaceae > Solanum > Solanum clarkiae. The sequence continues at coordinate 12,074 of JAABOM020125494.1, read as the reverse complement.
GGCATTTCAGACTTTTTCCAACCTCTTCTAAATTTAAAACACGATCAAAATAGGTTATTTTGAGCGTAAAAATGGTTCTGATACTCATCCTAAGCCTTTCTAAAGATCTAACAGGACTAAGACTAAGGAGAAGAGAGAAAGAGCGAGAGTTCAAGGGAATTGAGGCAAATTCTAGCAAAGTTGACTGTCAAACTTCATACCAGGTATGTAAGGCTAAAATAAAACATGGAATTGTTCTTCCATGTACCCCTTGATCCAGAGAGATTGATAGATGAATATATTGAGTCTTTATGCATGGCTTCTAGAATGTTTTCTTGTAAATTATACATATCCTATGTATTTTCACATGTTGATGATCACCATAAATTTGAGTTACTAGATAAATCTTTTACATGAGTTATTTCATAAACCCTATATGTTACTTTGTAAAACAATATATGAATGAACTTAGGAATTAAGTCTAGAGCCTTGATTTGAGAATGTTAATTGTGATTGTGATTGTGTTCTGAGCATGATGATAAATTGATAGAACTTGATGGTCTTGTGAGTATTCATAATTGAACTCCAAAGATTGATTGAGAATTGAGTTGGCTAGATGACTGATAGGCCGGAAGGCCTGATGGTGATAGAACTGATGGAATGGTTGAAACGCCCCAAAACGTGTCCGAAAATGTGCCTCAAAAATGCCCATATCATAATTTTGTTATATCTCAAAATTCATATGTGATATCGAAAATCCGACTTCATAGTTGTGATCATGGGGAAAAATTGAATGGGATGATTCTAGGAAAAATTGAATGGGATGGTTCTAACCTCAATTTAAGAGCAACCGTAGCAATATTTTATTTTCACAAAAGTTTCACTTCCAAAGGCTTTCCACGTTGGCTCTGCGACGCGGACCCGTCGCGGAGCAGTGAATTTTGTTGCCAGTTTTTCAGTTTCGGCCTAAGGCTTTGGAGTCTTGGGCCTAAGAATTCCTATGCATCAAAACACCCATACTTAGTCATTTTTCAATCCCATGTCATACAAGACATTTCCCAAAACCTTCTCAAACACTTAAACAAATATTCCACTCAAAATCAAGGGTCACAACTCATTCCGGATCTTAAGGAATTCACTCAAGCTTCAAGTTCTCAACAAAATCTTCATCAAGGAATTCTCCAAAGTAGAGGTATGTGGGTTTCAACTATTGGGTCCTTTCACCCATAGTGCCCAACCTTCCTTGAAACGACCCAAAATGTGTTCGAAATGTGCCTCGAAAGTGCCTCGAAGTCGTAATTTTCATATATCTCAAAATCTGTGCGTGATATCAAAATATGACTTCATATTCTTGATAAGAGGAAAATATTGAGTAGGAAATGGGTCTAACACCGATTTTAGAGCAATCGAATCACAATTTCAATTTTCCAAAATTTTCTTATCCTAAATCGATCCGCATCCCTGGCGTGACGCGGCCAAGGCACGAATTAGTGTAGAAAGTGCCTCCGTGATAGGTCCGCATTGCAAACCAGATGCGGACCTGTACATTTTGTTTCCAGTGATTTTTATCTTGGTCCAAGACCTTTGGGTCTTGGGCCTAAGTCTTCCCATGCATGAAAATACCTATGTTTAGCATATTTCACCTTCATATCATACAAAACATTCCACAATACCTTCTAAAATACTTAAAGAAATATTTCAGGACAAATTTCAAGTCCCAAAACTCATCCGAATCTTAAGCATTTCACTCAAGCTTCAAGTCTCCATTTCCAATCTTCATCAAGAATTCTCCAAAGTCAAGGTATGTGGGTTACAATCATGGGGTTCTTTCACCCATGGTGCACAACCCTCCTTTTTACCTTATTGCATAATTCTAAGTTGATTTATTTATGGGTATTACTTATTATAAATTTGACTACAAACTATGTTGGGGTTCCATGAAATTGTGATTGTATAAGACTGTTGGGAGCTATGAATCTTGGATCTATCTTGAAATTCGATGAAAGATCTTCATGTATCTTGCATGAGGGTGTTACCAAGTATTGGTGGGTGGTTTTACATTGGATTTTCTTGCATGATTTCACTCATTCCATGGTTTTACAGTAGTATTACACACCTGCCAAGTGTTTGATAAAATGTCCGATTATGGATTCTTGAGTTGTTGAAGGTCTAATGCATGACTTATGATTGGAATGAATTTATGATGATGAAAGGAATGTATATATGTTATTTTCGTCTATAGTGGTATGAGTTGAACAAGCCTCGCTTGGGGGATTGTAGGCTTGGATAACCATATTAAGGGGTTGGTACCTCGATTGCCTCGCTCAGGAGGTAGTAGACTTGGGTAACCATATTGAGGGGTTGGCAACTCAATATCCTTGATTTGGAGGTACTAGGCACGTGCTACCAGATTAGGAGGTATGTACCTTAATAACCATATTGAGGGGTTTGTACCTCAATTGCCTTGCTCGGGAGGTAGTAGGCCCATGCTACCATGTTGGGGGGTATATACCTCTACAACCATGTTAGGGGTTTGTCCTCAATCGCTTCTCCAAGGAGGTGGTAGGCCTTGGATATTTTATTTTGATGGTCACTTCTTACACACGTATTATGCTCTAAGTAAGCATGATTTACTCTAAGCATTATCCATGCATGCCATATTGCTATATGCTTATTCATTACCTATGTATGTGCATTTCAATTATGTTACTTATCTCTTATTGCATTGCATCCTATATACTTAGTACATTCAAACATACTAAGGCATACTCTATGCCTACATGATGGTACCATGCAGGGATCGGATCCCCGCTTGATCATCCTCTTCCTCCATGTGGCTAGTACAATCTCTATCAAACTAGTTGGTGAGTCCTCCACTCCAAGGGCGATGCATTTTTCTCTTATTTTATGTTAAGACTCTCTTTCCTTTATTTGTATGCTTTGACTATGAGGGTGAGCCAGTTGTTTGTCTTGACTTCCGCTAAGTTCTGTGTGTAAAGGTGTTGTTGGACAAGATATGTAATGATGCTATAAGCCTTGACTCTCTATGACTTCGTTTATCCTTATTTACTATTTCTTATTGTTATTTTATTTCATTCGTGACCTATGATGTGTAATGATATGTTAAGAGGCTTGCTTAGGGTTCCTTCGGGTTCCCCATGCATCATGTCACGTCTAGGTCCTAGGCTTGGATTGTGACAAACTTGGTATCAAAGCACTAGGTTGTTAATAGTACGATTAGAGTCTTATTCATGGTTGTGTTGTGCACCACAACTATGAGTAAGAGGCCATGAGACGTTTTAGAAAATGCTTCCCTTCTTCTCACTCTATGTCGTGCTATAGAAGTTAAGGTAAGGTTTTCCCCCTAAAGATTGTTCTTTTCTATGCAAGATCATGCCTAATACAAAAGAAAGAAGAGCCCACACACCCGAGGAACAACTGACTCATGGTGAGCTCCAAGATACTCTCACTTTGCTAGCTCAAGTTTTGGCTAACCAAGCCAATCAAGGGGCCCAAGACCCTCATGCTCCTACTCTGGCATCTCGGGTGAGGGACTTTATGAAGATGAACCCACTGGAGTTCTATGGTTCTAAAGTGGATGAGGACCCTCAAGAATACATTGATGAGGTTTACAAGGTATTGGCTATTATGGGTGTTAGATAGGAAGAGAAGGTGGAGTTGGCGGCTTACCAATTCAAGGGGGTGACACAAATATGGTTTACTCAATGGAAAGAGAAGAAGGGGAACAATAATATGGTTCTATGGGAGGAGTTTAAAGCAGCTTTCCTTAACCGGTTCTTTTGTCATGAGCTTAGAGAGACTAAAATGGTGGAGTTCATGAATTTGAAGCAAGGATCTATGAGTGTGAGGGAGTTTACCCTAAAGTTCAACCAACTCCCAAAATATGCTCTACACTTGCTTGTTGACCCAAGGTATAGAATGAATAAGTTCGTGATGGGTGTCTCCGACTTGGTAAATGAGGAGTACCGATCCGCTATGTTGATTAGTGACATGGATTTTTCCCGCTTGATGACTTATGCCAAACAAATAGAGGAGGAAAAGTTGAGGAAGAGAAGAGGTCATGAGACCAAGAACGCCCATTTTGATGGTAAGTTCCAAAGTTGCACAGGTGGCTGGTTTCATCAAGGCCAAGGGTCTTCTCATGCTTCTAATAGGAGGTTGCTAATGACGTCCCTAGGGCCCAAGGTGATGGTGGTATGGGTCCTAATGATATGTATCCAAGATATGGTAAGGGCCATGGTCATGCTTGAGGGCTACTAATACTTGTTATGATGGACTGCCCTCAAAATCGCAACAAGGGTAAGGACATTCATCCTCAAGGTTGGGGTGCTAGTGTGGTTCTTTGGGTAGGGAAGGCCAACAAGGTGGTACCCCAAGGCATAATCGATTTTATGCTCTTCATGGGAAGCAAGGGGTTGATAAGGTTCCCAATACCATCACTGGTATGTTAGAAGTCTTTGATTTTGATTTGTATGCATTGGTAGACCCTGGTTCCACTCTTTATTTTGTTACTCCTCTTATTGCCAAAAAGTTTCATGTTGAGCCCAAATTATTGTGTGATTCTTATGAGGTGTCTACTCCTATTGGTGCATCTATTGTTGCTAGAAAGGCCTATAGAAATTATCTCGTATGCATTTTGCATAAAATATTGCCTTGTGATCTTATTGTGTTGGATATAGTTGATTTTGATATTATTCTTGGGATGGATTGGTTGTATGCGTACTATGCCTCTATTGATTATAGAACCCGTAGGGTCAAATTCCATTTCCCAAATGAACCCGTCCTTGAGTGGGAGGGTCATGATGTAGTGGTCAAGAGTAGGTTCATCTTTTGCATTAAAGCCCAAAAGTTGATCTCTAAGGGGTGTCTCTATCATCGTGTGAGGGTTAGGGATGTTGAGTCCAAAATCCTTCCTATAGAGTTGGTTCCAGTGGTAAATGAATTCCTTGATGTCTTTCCAAGGAAACTTCTCGGTGTTCCTCCCGAAAGGGAAATAGACTTGGTATAGACCTCTTCCCCGATACTCAACCCATTTCTATTCTCCCTTACTGTATGGCCCTAGTGGAGTTAAAGGAGTTGAGGGAGCAATTGAGAGACTTGTTAAAGAAGAGATTTATTACGCTAGCCAATCACCTTGGGGTGCACTGGTGTTGTTTGTAAAGAAGAAGGATGGTTCCCTTAAAAGCGTATTGACTACCGACAAATTAATAGGGTTACCATCAAGAATAAGTACCTTCTCCCAAGAATTGATGATTTGTTTGACCAACTTCAAGGGGCTAGTCACTTCTCTAAGATTGATCTTCAGTTCGGGTATCATCAAATGAAGGTGAAGGAGTGTGACATTCCCAAGATGGCCTTTTGGACTAGGAATGGGCATTATGAATTTATGGTTATGTCTTTTGGGTTGATCAATACACCGGCTATCTTCATGGATCTTATGAATAGGGTCTTTAAACCCTACCTTGAGTTCTTTGTGGTCATTTTCATTGATGATATTTTGATCTATTCTTATAGTGAGGAGGAACATATGGCTCATTTGAGGGTAGTGCTACAAAGATTAAGAGAAGAGAAGTTGTATGCTAAATATGAGAAGTGTGAATTTTGGTTGAAAGAGGTTACCTTTCTAAATCATGTGGTGTCGGGGGATGGTATTAAGGTAGATCCTAAAATGATGGATGTGATTAGAAATTGGCCTAGACCATTGACCCCATCAAACATTATAAGCTTCTTGGGTTTAGCGGTTACTATCGGAGGTTTGTGAATGGGTTTTCTTCCATTACTTCTCCCATGACTAAGTTAAAAGAAGGCTAAGTTTGTATGGACCGATGAGTGTGAAAAGAGTTTCCAAACCTTAAAGGATAAGCTTGTGTCCGCTCCTATCTTGTCTCTACTGGAAGGGTTAAAAGGGTTTGTTGTGTATAGTGATGCCTCCCAGGTTGGTTTGGGTTGTGTTTTGATGCAAAATGGTATGGTGATAGCCTATACTTCTAGGAAACTCAAAGTGCATGAGAAGAATTATCCTACTCATGATCTTGAATTGGCCTCCATGGTTTTTGCTTTGAAAATTTGGCATCATTATTTGTATGGGGTGCATGTTGATGTGTTCACCGATTATAAGAGTCTCCAATATGTGTTCACTCAAAAAGATCTCAACTTGAGACAACAAAGATGGTTAGAGCTTCTTAAGTTTTATTATATGAGTGTGCATTATCATCCCGATAAGGCTAATATTGTGGCAGATGCTTTGAGTAGGGTGTCTATGGGTAGCTTAGCTCATGTTGATGTGGGGGCAAGGAGGTGGCTAGGGAGGTTCATCAGTTGGCTAGATTTAAATTTAGGTTGGAAGAGGTTGATAATGGTGGCATCGTGGTTGTTGATTGATCAAAATATTTCTTGGTTGATGAGGTAAAAGCAAAGCAAGATCTTGACCCTCCTTATTAGAATTGAAGGCCTTGGTGAAAAAGGGCAAGGTGGAGGCTTTCTCCCAAGGGGGAGATGGTGCCCTAAGGTACCAAGGTAGGTTATATGTGCCTAGTGTTAAGGCTTTAGAGAGAAGATTCTTGATGAGGCTCATAATTTTTCCTATTCTATTCACCCCAGTTATACCAAGATGTATAGAGATTTGAGGGATGTGTTTTGGTGGGGAGGTATGAAGAAAGACATTGCCAAATTTGTATCCAGTTGTCATAGTTTCTAACAAGTCAAATCCAAACATCAAAGGCCGGGTGGCCTAACCCAAGATATAGAGATTCCTACTTGGAAGCGGGAGGAAATTAACATGGATATTGTGGTTGGGTTGCCTAAGACTAGGAAGAGTTTTGATTCTATTTGGGTTGCGGTTGATAGGATGACAAAGTCGGCTCATTTCCTACCAGTTAGGACTATTTATGGGGCCGAAGACTATGCCAAATTGTACATACATGAGTTAGTGAGATTGCATGGGGTGCCCTTATCTATTATATCGGATCATGGTGCTCAATTCACTTCACACTTTTAGAGATCCTTCCAAAGGGGTCTTGGGACCAAGGTAAAGCTTAGTACGACATTTCACCCTCAAATGGATGGCCAAGTTGAAAGAACTACCCAAACTCTTGAGAGATAGAGAATTCATGTACTTCGCGATTTCCTGCGGATCTATCGTATCGTTACTTCTCTCTGATTGTGATTTCCCATGTGCCGTACTATGCTTAGGGCTTGTATTTTGGAATTTAATGGTAGTTGGGATGACCATCTCCCGTTGATTGAGTTTACATATAACAATAGCTATCATTCTAGTATCGGTATGGCTCCTTTTGAGGCCCTCTATGGTAGATATTGTACATCCCCGGTTGGGAGTTTGAAGTGGGAGAGATGGCATTTTTGGGTCCGGATCTGGTTATGGAGGCTATGTAGAATGTAAGGTTAAATAAAGAAAGGTTGAAAACAGTCCAAAGTCATCAAAAGTCCTATACGATGTGAGGAGAAGGAAACTTGAATTTTAAGTTGGTCATTGAGTCTATTTGAAGGTGTCACCCATGAAAGGTGTGGTTCATTTTGGTAAGAAGGGTAAATTATGTCCAAGATTTGTAGGTCCTTATAGGGTGTTGAGGAGGATTGGTAAGGTGGACTACGAGTTGGAGCTGCCTAGTTCAATGGTTTTGGTTCATCCGGTTTTTCATGTGTCTATGTTGAGGAAGTGTGTGGGTGATCCAAATGTTATTGTTCCATTGGATGTTGTGGGTGTAGTTGAACACAACTTGACTTATGAAGAAGTTCCAGTAGAGATCTTAGATACGCAAGTGAAAAGGCTAAGGAACAAAGATGTTGCTTCTGCTAAGGTCCTTTGGAGGAATTAACAGGTCGAAAGTGCTATATGGGAGGGCGAAGTGGACATACAAAAATGATATCCCTATCTCTTCCATTCTACTCAATCCTAAGGTACTAACTCTAAGTCCCTTATGTTTAAGTCTTATGTATCAGCCCTTATGTCATTTGCATGCATTCATATTTATATTGACAAAGTTCATGCTGATTTTTAACACTTATGTTGAGATTTTTAAAAGTGGTGTTTAAGTGTATTAATGCATTCTTGTTGTGGCTGATTTCTTCATGATCACTCTTCTTATGTACGCTTCTTTGACATTCGGGGATAAATGTTCCCAAGGGGAAAGTATTGAAACGACCACAAAAAGTGCTCGAAAATGAGCCTCAGAAGTCCCGGAATCGTAATTTCATATATCTCAAAATCCATATGTGATATCAAAAATCCAATTTCATATTCTTGATTGGGGGGCTAAATTAAGTGGGAAATGGGTCTAACCCTGATTTTAGAGCAACTGAATCGCAATTTAAATTTTTCTAAAATTTCCTTATCTAGAATCTATCTGCGTCCCTAGCGTGACGATGTCGGCGCGCAGTCCAGTGCAAAACTTGCCTCCGCGATAGGTCCATGTCGTGGGCCAGATGTGGACTTGTACATTTTGTTGCCAGTGATTTTTATCTTGGTCCAAGGCCTTTGGGTCTTGGTCCTAAGTCTTCCCATGCGTAAAAATACCTATACTTAGCCATATTTTACCTTCACATCATACAAGACATTCCCCAATACTCTCTCAAACACTTAGACAAATATTTTCCCCCAAATTTCAAGTCCCAAAACTCATCCAGATCTTAAGCATTTCACTCAAGCTTCAAGTCTCCATTTCTAATGTTCATCAGGAATTCTCTAAAATCAAGGTATGTGGGTTTCAACCGTTGGGTTCTTTCACCCATGATGCACATCCCTCCTTTTTACCTAAACTACATGATTCTAAGTTGATTCACTTATGGGTATTACTTATTATGAATTTGACTACAAACTATGCTGGGGTTCCATGAAATTCTGACTATGTAAGAATGTTTGATCTATGAATCTTGGATCTATCTTGAGATTTGATAAAAGGTCTTGATGTATCTTGCATGAGGGTGTTACCAATTATTGGTGAATGGTTTTATATTGGATTTTCTTGCACGATTTCACTCGTGAATTGCATGATTTTACACTAATATTACACACCCGTTAAGTGTTTGATAAAATGTTCTGTTATAGATTCTTGAGTTGTTGAAGGTCTAAAGCAGGCTTATGATTTGAATGACTTTATGATGATGAACGGAATGTATGTTATTTTCCTCTATAGAGTTGTGAGTTGACCAAGCATCGCTCGGGGGGTTGTAGGCTCGGATAACCACATTGAGGGTTTGGTACCTTGATTGACTCTCTCAAGAGGTAGTAGGTTCGGGTAACCATATTGAGGGGTTGGTACCTCGATTGCCTCACTCGATAGGTAGTAGGCCCGTGCTACTGGATTGGGGAGGTATGTACCTCAATAACCATATTGAGGAGTTTGTAACTCGATTGCCTCGCTCGGGAGGTAGTAGGCCCGTGCTACTATGTTAGGGGGTATGTACCTCAATAACCACATTGAGGGGTTTGTACCTCAATCACCTCTCCAAGGAGGTGGTAGGCCTTGGATATTCTATCTTGATGGTCACTTCTTACATGTATTGTGTTCTATGTAAGCATGATTTACTTTAAGTATTATCCATGCATGTCATATTGCTATATGCTTATTCATTGCCTATGTCTATGCATTTTGATTATGTTACTTATTTCTTGTTGCATTGCATCCTACATACTTAGTACATTCAAACGTACTAAAACATACTTTATGCCTACATGATGTTACCATGTAGGGACTGGAGCCCCGCTTGATCATCCTCCTTCTCCATGTAGCAAGTAGGATCTCTCTCAATCTAGTTGGTGAGTCCTCAACTCCGAGGATGATGTCTTTTGCTCTTATGTTATGCTAAGACTCTCTTTCCTTTATTTGTATGCTTTGACTATGAGGGTGAACCGGTTGCTTGTCTTGGCCCCCGCTAGGTTCTATGTGTAGAGGTATTGTTGGACGAGATATGTGATGATGCTATGAGCCTTGACTCTCTTTGACGCTATATTGGTTATGATATGAAAGATGTCTCATAGCCCACGTTTATCCCTATTTGCTATTTCTTATTGTTATTTTATTACTTCCGCGACTAATGATGTGTAACAATATGTCAAGAGGCTTGCTTGGGGTCCCTTCGGGTTCCCTATGCGTCGTGTCACGTCTATGCCCTAGGCTTGGGTCATGGAATTCCTTTCTACATAAATTATATGTTTATCTTGATTTACTTATGGGTCTTACTTATTATGAATTTGACTATGAACTCTGTCGGGGCTTCATAAATATGTGACTGGTTAAGCTTTTTTTGAGCTATGAAGTTATGATTTATTTTGAGATTTGATGAAGGGTTTCAATGTGTATTTCATGAGGGTATTACCAAATGCTGGTGGGTTGATTTAATTAAGGTTTTCTTTCATGATTTACTCTTGAATTGCATGATTTATTACTAGCATTACATACCCGCCAAGTGTTTGATAAAATGTCCAATTAAGGCTTCTTTAGTTGTTGAAGGCCTAATGCATGGTATATGAGTTAAGTGACTTTATAATGATGAAATAAATATATATACGAGTTTTTATCATGGAAAATATTTATAGTGTTGCAAGTTGACCATACCAAAGATGAGGGGTATGTACCTCATCCACCTTGTTGGGTGGTAGCAATCCCGTACTACCATAGATTAGGGGTATGTACCTCATCCACCTTGTCGGATGGTGGAAATCCCATACTACCAAAGATGAGGGATATTTACCTCATCCACCTTGTCGGGTGGTGGCAATCCCATACTACATAGATGAGGGGTATGTATCTCATCCACCTTGTCGGGTGGTGGCAAACCCGTATTACCAAAGATAAGGAGTATGTACCTCATCCACCTTCCAAGCGGGTGGCATGCCTAGGATTCCAAGTACTAAGTTACTTGGTCTATAATGGTGGTCTCTTCCTACACATGTACTATGTTCTGTATAAGCATGTTTTACTTTAAGCATTGTTCATGCATGTCATGTTGCTAATATACTATCTCTTGCTTATGATTATGCATTTCGATCATGTCGCCTATCTCTTGTTGCATTTCATCCTACATACTTAGTACATTCAAACGTACTAATGCATACTCTATGCCGACGTGATGTTACCATGTAAGAATCGGAGCTCCATTAGATCACCTTCCTCCACGTGTCTAGTACTATCTCTTTAAGCAAGCTTGGTGAGTCCTCAACTCTGAGGATGATATCTTTTGATCTTAGGTTATGCAAAGACTCTCTTTATCTTATTATATGCTTTGACTATGAGGGTGAGCCCGGAAAGTTGTCTTGGCCCTCCGCTAAATTCTAAGTTTAGAGGTGTTGTTGGACAAGTTATGTAATGATGCTATGAGATTTGACTCTCTTGACTCTTGTATGTTTTAAGCTATGAAAGATTCTCTTAGTCCCTTTGTCCTTATTTCTACTCTCTATCGTTGTTTAATTGCTTCTGTGACCAACGATGTCTAATGATATGTTAAGAGGCTTGTTTGGGGTCCATTCGGGTTCCCTATTCTCAGTGTCACGTCTAGCTCTAGGCTTGGGTCGTGACAATGATGAGAGTCCTTATGAGACTAATCAATATGATTGATCGATTGAGAAGGATTGTTATGAGCATTGAGTCATGGGAAGAGTACCGAGCACTGAAATGAGTAAGAGTAAGTCCAACTCGAACTCATTAACTACGTCGCGAAACATAGATGAGGATTGAATTTGTTAAATTGGATGTACCCTCTTGATTGTTTGTCTTTCAAGTTCTAACATGAAAATAGCAACAGGATATAACTCTTTTTATATCCTGTTGATATTTTTATGTTAGAATTTGAAAAATAAACAATCACACTAAAACCGGTAATAAGGTATCTTATATATGTTATTTACTAAATTTTCTCTTTAAACAAATATTACTCTACCTTAAAAATTCTTTACAGAATACCTTTTTAAATTAAAATAATAAATTTTAATAGTACCTTTATTATATTTCAATAGTTTAATTATTGATCAAGCATCATTGTCATGAAAAAAAAAAAAAAACACTCTACAATAGCCATTTGTGATAAGATGTTGTTATTTGTTTGAATACCATCCACAT
>JAABOM020125473.1:0-21877 GCA_011800125.2 Solanum clarkiae | reverse complement strand
TATATATATATATATATATATATATATATATATATATATATTAAAAAAATTGGGAACTTATTTAGAATAAAAATATTTTATTTTAAAATGTTATTTAGATAAATATATGAAACTATGTTACAAAATACAGATATTGTTTAAAAGGTTAATTAGACAAATATATGGCACTATTTTATAAAATACAAGTTTTTACTATATAAAATTTATTATTTCAAAAAAATGATAATTCAAAGAAATTCTTAGTGATGAATGTGTCTTTTTTTTTAAAAAAAATTGGGAACTTATTTAGAATAATTTTTTTTTATTTTCTTAGTCTTTAAATTATTGAATTTATATGTAGTTTTAATTGTATTAACTTTTTCTTTTAAAAAAAATGTAAAAAAAAATTTAAAAATAACAACTAATAACTAACCTAACTAAATCATATGATAAAATGCCAAATGACTTATTTATAGGAGGACATGTGGCTTAATGAGGAGGCTGCATCCTCTCCTATTAATATAATATAAAATAGAATATAGATAGTATATGTGCGCCTATAGTGTAGTGTGTAGAGTGTGTAAAAATCGAATCAATAAAAATGTTATTGGTTTATTGTTATTAACTTATTAAAGTATTGAATTTTAATGATTTTAAATAAAAAGATTATTAGGTTATCGGTTCGATATCAATTTTGACTTTTGAGTTATTGGGTAAACGATAACCTAATAAGATTATAACAATTTACTATTTTACCCCTTCGTAAATATTAAATATTAGTAATTTAATACTAATAGGACACTATAGCAATACTTACCTATTTTAATATTTATCGTACTTAAGTAGTTAGTTATCCACTTTAATATTTTAATTTGTAATTGGCTTTTGCAAGTTTATAAACATAGTCTTCGTACTCTATCTACCTTTTTTTAATGCAAATTCTCATTATCATTCTTATCGGGTAAACCAAAATCGAACCGCTAAGGACTTAAAACTGATAAAATGAAAATCGACAAAAAATATTTTATTGAATTCTTATTGGTTCAACATATTTAAAAATTAAAAATTGATAAAGCGAACCGATAATGTATAAAATCAAACCGAACCGCCAATGCATACCCCTAGTAGTGTGGTTTTAATTCATGGTTTATCAAGGAGCCCCTGCATTTATAAATTATTATTTTATTTTAATTGTAACGTCTTAATAGTTGAATTTTGACTAAAAATTTAAAAATAAAATGCATTAATGAAGATCTAAAAGTAGATATTCCCTGACTTGAAAAAAAGTAATATCATTATTTACTTGCTTATAAAGTAGGTATCAATAATCAATTTATGATTGAAATGAAATCTTTCAATAGAGTAGTATTTAATTTATAATTGAGGTTTGATATGTTAAATATTAAATTATTTATTTGAATTATAGAATGTAATATTGAGTGTTTACAACAATAACAATAACAACATACCCCAGTGCCTCAAAAGGCTCCCGCTCATTGAGTGTTTACATTTTTAGAATTTTTTTTTTTGGCTTCCATCAATAATTGAGATGGGACCAAACTTCAAACTTGTTAATTTCACCTTTTATTATTATATTATTATACAAATTAGCTAGTTAATTTGACTACATTCCACAAAATTAGACATATTTTTTTCAAATTTAATCAATATAAAAAAAATATAAATTTATTATATATACAAAAAAAGAGAGATATTATATTTTTCTCATGTCCTTTCTTCTTTAGACGTGCATAATATGAACTTTATTATTAAGGGAAAATTTCATATTTATACTAAAAAATTAATTAATTTACAATAAATATAGATAATTTTTTTTACATAAAAAAATAGTCAAAATGAATCCAATTCTTATGTCCAAAATTTGGCCCTGCTATTAAACTCAAGATCAGCCCACAACATAAGCCTTTTTTTGCTTTTTTTTTTTCTTTCTCATTTTCTTTTCCTCTGCAGCATTGTATTTATTTTTTCTTTTTAAGATAAGCTTAATTTTTAATTATTTTTTACTGCATTTTCTAAAATAAAAAATATCTTTTTTAAGAACTCTTTCTAATATTCTTTACTGTGTATATATAATATAAAATATATTATATAAATACTTATGTATTGTATAGGTACCGTACCAATATTATATAAATATGTATAAACTTGTATTAATATTGTATAAATAATTATGTAATATATCAACATTAAATAAATTATGCATAAACATGTATCAATATTATATAAATAATATGTAAAAGTGTATCAATATTGTATAAATTGTATACAAACGTGTGCCGATATTACATAAATAGGTATATAATATATCATCATTATATAAATGGTGCATAATCATGTATCAATATTATATAACTAAGTATGTAATGTATCCATATTAATATTTATTTGACTATCATGCATTCTCACCTAAACAAAATAAAATAATAAAATTACCAAACAAAAATTAACAAAAAAGTGAAATAATTTTTTTTTAAAAAAAGCTTTTTAAATAGAGCAAATAAAATTTTTTTAAAAACATTAACATTTTAAAAAAAGTAATTTAACATAGCACTACTAAAAAATATAAAAAAATATTAATTTTAAAAAATCAATAAAGGACCCAAGTGGCCAGACAAATCGAGTCAAACTGTGAGCTGAAAAAAAAAACACAAAAAAGAAATTATCTAAAAAACAAAAAAAAAAAAAAACAAAAAAAAAAAACAAAAAAATAAGATGACTGAATCAAAGGCCGAATGGCCAATAAACAAAAAGGTCAAATGCACAAAATCGTAACCAAATAGCCAAAAGCCAGCTAGATGGCTATTTTTAGTAATTAAAAAAAAAGTAAGATACTTTTTGTGTAAGTAATTTTTTTTCGAAGGCTTTTGGATATAATTATTCCTGTTATTAATATATGGAGTGGATGACATTATTATCTTAAGTAGGCACTAAAGGAGTTCTAGTTTTTACTAACATAGTTGAAAGTCATGATATTTTTTTTTCACTTTTAATAAGAAAAAAAATAATCATAACGATCTTAAATATTAAAATAAGCATGTATAGTTTCATTGACTCTTTACGCACCAAAAATATGTCTCTACAATTTAACTTCTACAAAAGTTTTGATAAATTGAGAGATGAAAGTGAAAATTCTTAATGTTTAATTGAGAAAAATCATGCACAAAATATTTAAATCTTAGAATTACTATTTGTGTGTCGAAATATGTACTAATAAGCGTTCGGTGATGTATATATATTTATGATGTTTACTATAATATTTTCATTAGCAAAATTAAAATATAAAATAAAGAAAGACTTTAGAGGAAGTTATTAGAATGAAATAGAATTGGCATAATCATTAAAACGAATCTAAAGAACAGAAATAATGGGAGATATAGAACTGACACAATTAGAGATAAATAACAATGTTGACTAAAGAAAACGCGCCATGTCACTTGTCATAAGCTCAATTTTAATATGTTTATATTTTACAACTATTTCAAAATGTTTAGACAACATTAATATTTTAAATTTGTGGAATGTAAAAACTTCAAATATATAAGATTTCTCTTTTTCACTTATAATTTATATGAATTTCTTTATTTTTAGTTCCGTTTGTAAAGAAATTGAAAAAAGATCAAAACTATGAGAAATAAGATTTCATAATGAATATTTAAGAAAAATGTTATTTTAAAAAAAGAAATGCTTTTAAAAGAAAGGAGAAAAAGAAAAAATAACATTTCAAGAAAATTAGTTTACAAAAGAAAAATTATTACTAACTTTTTAGATGTGTATAATTTAATATTTTTTATTGTTAATTTATTTTTACGTTTAAGTTTACTATTATGCTATAATATAAAAGAAAGTACCTTCACACTTTTTGATGTTCAACACTTTTAGCCTTTAATTTCATTTTGAAACAATCTCGCCTTCATCATAAACCAAATGTAAATCCCAAAATTTTTTGTACTTAATTTCGATTAATATCATACTTAATGGAAAAGAGTTATAATTTTAATTATGTTCTCCGTTTTTGTAATATCCCATAAAATTATCAAAATGTCCCTAAAACGTAATCGTGCACATAATGCGTCTTCCAAAGCTCTGATAGGAAGTCCGAGACCAGATTTGCGATTAGCGCGAAAAATCGAGTGGAAAAATAATCTCAACCCAATTTTAGAGCAACTGAGTCGAAAAATAATTTTTAAAAGTTTGACAAAAAATAGTGAGGGTACGCGACAGGGCCGCGACGTGGACCCACCACGGACCATCACTTATGTTTTTCTCCAATTTTCGATGGAGGTCGAAATTTTTGAAAATACACTGGTGCGTGATGGGTCAGCGTCGCGGACTAGTGTAATTTTGGTGACGAGTTTTTCTTTTAATTCAGGAAGGGCCTTTTGGTCATTTCCCACCCTATCTTAAGTCCTAAAACATATTTCTAAAGCCATTTATTAGTGATTTAGGGTTTCTAAACCCACTTTTTCGAAGTTTCTACACAGGAATATTTTGAGAGGGGAGACAGGAAAGCTCTGAGGGTGAGGATTGAGTTCAAGTTCTTGAAGAAGAGTTGATAATTCGTCATCCCAGATATGTAAAGACTACCCAAAACATGAGATTGTTCCCCCATGTGCCCCTTTGTATGTAGAAGGATGATAGGTGAAGTCGATAAGTCTTGTTTGACAAATTATTGCATGATATCTTGAAATTTACTGTTAATCTACATATGTTTTCTTAAATTGATGATCATCACCATTTGAATTTCTTGCTTAATTGGTTATTTGAATTACTGTATAAATTATATATGTGAAATTGTTAAAGAATCCGTGAATGAAGTTATGGGTCGAGGTCTAGAGCCTGGGTTACGTATGTATGTGCGATTGCTGTGGTCTGGGTCTTGATTTGAGTTAGTATTGATAATAATGTGTTGGAATTGATGGAGGGTGAGGCCCTTAGTGTCTTTAAGAGGTCACATTTAAGTTGTAAAGACTGTTCATAATATTCTCGAATTCGAGAGAAGATGAGGTGAGATGATGGCCTCGTCCAAAAGCGACTAGATGATGAGAAATCTTGATGTTTAATGTTTATGAGCATGAGTGAGTCCCTATCGCACTCATTGACTTCGTGGCCAGCGTAGTAGAGGTTTGGACCGTGAGAATTGATATTTCTTTAGTCACAAAAGAGGACTTAATGCTACTATAGACCCCATATATACACCCTTTCACCCCGGCAAGGTACTGGGTGGATGCCACAATGACATCGCTTCGTTGTACCATCACAGACTCAAAGGTAATGGGTGTAGGTCCGAGAAACTCCTAGATAGGTCTCCTGATGATAGTACTCTGATATTGATGTGATAGTATGAGTCTTGATTAGTGGTGATGTGATAGAGTCCTAATCCTTATCTTGAGTTGAGGTTGAGAAATCGAGGAGCTAAGGTCATACTATATTGTCTTGCATTTACTGGTTTACTTTAGCCCGTTTTACATGCAATAAATTTCACATACTAACGCCCCTTTGGCGCCGCATCATTTTATGTTGCAGATTCGGTAGATAGAGGACTTCAGCAGACCAATCATTGAGGTTCAGAGCTTCTTGATTTCAGATCATGGTGAGTCCTCCCCTGTATTCAGAGGATGGTTATTTCTTTAGTTTATCGAGTTATTTTTCTCTAATTGTGGTAGCCATGGATTGCCATGGTACCTTCTTAGATAGTAGCCATAGAGGCTTTATAGACGTAGAGATGACAATTGATGTTGGGGTTCCTTTTCCCCCCCTATTATTCTGCTTTTGAACTAAGTTTGATTTCTTTAAATCTTGCTTCATATGATGGATGTTGATGATGAGTTTCGTAGCCCACTGACAGCAAGCATATTTCTGTAATATCTTCCGCAAATCAATTGATTGGACGAATACGATGAGATTAGTGGTTCGCTTGGGGGCTAACAATAATCTCCGAGTGCCAGTTACACCTAGGGTACCTTATAAGGGTGTGACAAACTTGGTATCAGAGCATAGAGTTCGAGTGTCCTACGTAGTCTATGAAGTCGTGTCTAGTAGAGTATTATTTATGAGTGTATTGTGCACCACACTTCAGAAGCAGGAGGCTATAGGATATTGGGAAGTATTACCCTTCTTCTATGATCTGAATTTGTGCGATAGAGTTTAACTCTATGATGAATCTCCTTTTAATTCGTGCATTGTACGTATTGCAGAAAATGCTGCCAAAGAGAATAGCTACTCAAAGAGATGCCTTAACCCTGTTGCTGAGAATGCCCAACCAGAGGTCCCGGTTCAGACAGAGGCAAGGAGATGGGAATGACCTGCTAGGACTGCTGAGGTCCTACAAGCGCCCCCTGCTCAGCCCCAGCCAGCTCCCAGCACAAAGGCGTAGTTTAGGAGAGCCATCAGCATGCTGACTCAACTGGTGGCCTCCCAGGGAAACAACCGAGGTCCACAAGCTCCTAGTTCTAGCTCACAGGAGTCCTCAACTGCAACCCGACTCCGAGACTTCTTGAGGATGAACCCGCTAGTGCATACGGGGTCTAAGGTAGAGGAGGACCCGCAGAATTTTATTGATGAAATGTGTAAGGTCCTGAAAGCTATGCATGCTACTAAGATTGAGGAAGTTGAACTTGCCTCCTACCAGCTGAAAGATGTTGCTAATGTTTGGTATAACCAATGGGAGGATAGTAGAGGTGAAGATGCAGAGCTTGCAGAATGGGAAGAGTTTGAAGCCACTTTCCTCGACCATTCTTTCCTCAAGAGTTGAGAGAGGCGAAGGTGGATGAGTTCGTGAACTTGAAGCAAGGAGGGATGTCAGTTAACGAGTACAACCTTAAGTTTATTAAGCTGTCCAGATATGCTTTGGAGATGGTCCAAGATATGAGGGCCAGGATGAGAAAGTTTGTATCTGGTTTGGGTAGACATGTGCAGAAGGAGTTCAAAGCAGCTTTGTTGATCCTTGGCATGGACATCTCCAAGATCATGGTGTATGCCCAGCAGATAGAGGAGGATAAGAGAAGAGACAGGGAGGAGCAGATGAACACAAAGGCAAAATCAGTAGGACATGAGCCTAGCCAACAGACGCAAAGTAAGGGTGATAAGTCCTACTTCCAGAAAAGATTATCTCATCATGAACCTTCTGTAGTGAGTGCGCCTATTCACCCAAACAGGTATGATAAGGAGTCTCAGGGACTTCAAAATTTCAGGGCTCAGGGCGCCCAATATCTGGCCAGTGTAACTCAAGGCCCGAAGGGAAAGCCACCCTGTGGCAATTGTGGGAAGATCCATCTGGGTAGGTTTTGGTTGGGCACAGATGATTGCTTCCTATGTGGGCAAACGGGTAACTTCCAGCATGAGTGCTTGAAGAGGAGACGAGCTGAAGAAATCAATAGAGCATAGTCCTCCACAGTACCCCCAACTAACAGTCATCAGAGGGGTAATACTACAGGTACATGAGGTGGGATGAACTGCCTTTATGCTATGGGTAATCGACAGAATTAGGAGGCTATACTAGATGTTGTTACGGGTATGATTCGAGTCTTTACCTTTGATTGCTATGTATTGCTTGACCCGGGTGCCGCTTTATCTTTTGTGACTCCTTATGTGGACTCGTAAGTTTGAGATTCTCGCAGAGTGTTTGCTTGAAAATTTTGTTGTTTCCACTCCTTAGTGAGTCTATATTAGCTGAGAGGGTTTATAGGGATTACATAGTGTCCATTTATCATAGAGATACCTTAGCTGACTTGGTAGAATTGGAGATGGTTGACTTTGATGTGATACTTGGCATGGATTGACTTCACGCTTGTTATGCTTTTGTTGACTGTAGAACCCGAATGGTTAAGTTCCAATTTCTTAATAAGCTTGTTTTAGTGTGAAATGGAGTTCTGTTGCACCTAAGGTTAAATTTATCTCTTATCTTAGAGCCAGAAAGTTGATCTCCAAAGATTGATTTACCACCTCGTGCAAGTCAAGTCCGATAATGTTGAATTTTCTACTCTTGAATTAGTCCCGACTGTGAATGAGTTCCCCGAAGTGTTTCCTGATGATCTACCTGGAGTCCCTCCTGACAGGGAGATTGACTTTGGGATTGATATACTTCCCGAGACCCAACCAATTTCATTCACCTTATAGAATGGGCCCTGCAGAGTTGAAAGAATTGAAGGAACAATTGAAAGACTTGCTAGAGAAAGGTTTCATAAGTCCTAGTATCTCTCCTTGGGGTGCTCCTGTCCTATTCGTGAGTAAGAAAGATGAGTCTCTCAGAATGTGCAAAAACTACCAACAACTGAACAAGGTTACAATAAAGAAAAATTATCCTCTTCTCAGGATAGGTGATCTATTTGACCAACTTCAGGGTGCTACTTATTTCTCCAAGATATACCTTAGGTCGGGTGGAGAAAGTGATATTCCAAAGATAGCCTTTAAAACATGGTATAACCATTTTGAGTTCTTGGTTATATTCTTCGGGTTGACAAATACACCTGCGGCTTTTATAGATTTGATGAATAGGGTATTCAGACCGTATCTTGATATGTTTGTGATCGTGTTTATTGATGATATTCTGGTGTATTCTAAGGATGAGGAGGAACATTCTAATCATCTTAGAGTAGTTTTGCAAATGCTCAAGAACTATGAGTTATATACGAAATTCTGAAAGTGTGAGTTTTGGCTCAATTCTGTGGATTTCCTAGGCTATATTGTTTCGGGAGATGACATTTGGGTAGATACTCAGAAAATTAAAGCGGTTAAGAACTGGCCTAGACCAACTTCTCTGATGGAAATAAGAATCTTCTTGGGTTTGGCAGGCTACTATCGTAGATTTTTTGAGGGTTTCTCTTCCTTATCAGCACCATTGACTAAGCTAACTTAGAATAAGGCCAAGTTTCATTAGTCTGAGGAATGTGAAAAGAGTTTCCAAGAGTTGAAGACTAGATTGACTACAACACCAGTTTTGACCTTGCTTGATGGGACGAGTGACTTCATGTTATATTGTGATGCATCCAGAGTCAGACTGGGTTGTGTGCTGGTGCGGAGAGGGAAGGTAATAGCTTATGCTTCCAGACAACTTAAGATCCATAAGGAGAATTATCCGACTCATTATCTTGAGTTGGCAACGGTGGTATTCACACTTAAGATCTAACGTCACTATTTGTATAGAGTGTATGTGGATGTATTCACTGACCACAAGAGTTTACAATATGTTTTTAGTCAGAAGTAGCTCAACCTGCAACAGAGGAGATGGTTGGAGTTTCTCAAGGATTATGATATGAGCATCCTTTACCACCTAGGTAAGGTTAACATTTTTGCTGATGCTTTTAGCAGGATGTCTATGGGTAGCACTGCCCATGTAGAGGAGAGGAATACAGAACTAGCTAAGGAGGTGCATAGACTGGCTCGATTGAGACTGCAACTTGAGGAGAACAATGAAGGTGAGATCAATGTTCAAAATGGGTCTGCTTCATCCTCAGTGTCAGAAGTGAATGAAAAGCAAGACCAAGACCCTGTTTTGTTCCAATTGAAAGAAGATGGTTCTCTCCGAAGGTGGAGATGGAGTGTTGAATTACCGGGGTAGACTGTCCGTAACCGATGTTGATGGTGTTCGAGATAGGATCATGGCTGAAGCTCATAGCTCTAGATACTCTATCCATCCTAGTTC
The DNA here is from genome assembly GCA_011800125.2 of Solanum clarkiae. Classification (NCBI taxonomy): domain Eukaryota; kingdom Viridiplantae; phylum Streptophyta; class Magnoliopsida; order Solanales; family Solanaceae; genus Solanum; species Solanum clarkiae. Next base: position 12,237 of record JAABOM020125473.1, on the reverse strand, counting down.
TACCAAGATGTACCATGACTTGAGAGAAGTCTATTGGTGGAGCGGAATGAAGAGGGACATTGCTGATTTCGTCTCTAAGTGTACCAATTGTCAACAAGTCAAGGTTGAACATCAGAGACCGTGTGGATTGGCTCAGAAATTTGGGATTCCTAAGTGGAAATGGGAGATGATCGATATAGATTTCATTACTGGCCTACCAAGATCCTGAAAGCAACATGATTCAATATGGGTGATTGTTGATAGGATGACCTAGTCAACCCACTTTTTGGTAGGTAAGACAACTAATACGGCTAAGGTGTATGCCCAACTATACATTTATGAGATTATGGGGTTGCATGGGGTTCCCTTTTCCATTATCTCAGACAGAGGAGCTCAATTCACCTCCCAATTTTGGAGATCTTTTCAGAAGGGATTGGGTACGAGCGTGAATCTGAGCACAACCTTCCACCTTTAGATGGATGGATAGGCAGAATGCACCATACAAACTTTGGAGGATATGTTGAGGATTGTTTCATCGACTTCAAAGGAAATTGGGATGATCATCTTCCATTGATCAAATTTGCGTACAACAATAGTTACCATGCCAGCATTCGGATGGCCCCTTATGAGGCATTATAGGGGAGGATATGTAGATCACCGATTAAATAGTGTGAACCTGATCTTGTTCACCAGTCTATGGAGAAGGTGAACGTCATCAAAGAAAGGTTGAAGACAACATAAAGTCATCAGAAGTCGTATATAGACGTAAGGAAAAAGGACTTGGAGTTTGAGATGGATGATTGAGTGTACTTGACGGTGTCACCTATGAAGGGTGTCTTGAGGTTCGGTAAGAAAGAGAAGTTGAGTCCACGCTATATTGAACCATACTAGATTGTGAGGAGGATTGGAAAGGTCACTTATCAGTTAGACCTGCCTTTCGAGTTAGATCGAGTTCATCCGGTGTTCCACGTTTCGATGCTAAAGAAGTGTTTGGGAGACCCTGCTTTAGCAATTCCTATTGAGAGTACGGGAGTGAAGAATAGCTTATCTTATGAAGAAATTCCAGTCCAAATCCTTGATCGACAAGTTCGTAAGCTGAGGAACAAAGAGATAGCCTTTGTCAAGGTTCTATGGAGGAATCAATTTGTTGAAGAAGCTACGTGGGAAGTTGAGGAGGCGATGAAACTTAAATACCCGCACCTATTCGTGCCAAATGATGATGATGTTGAAGGTAATGTCTCTATCCTTAATACTATTGAAGCTCCCATCTTGAGTTGATGCCTTAACCCAATTTTATTCTCGAGTCTAAGACAGAGATAGATAAGTGATGGACAGTTGAGAGTTCGAGAGTTCCCGAGTGAGAGATGAGATGACTTTTGAAGCTACTCGTGCTTTCATTCTACGTTTACTCTTCATTCGAGGATGAATGATCCCAAGGGGGAGATGATGTAATATTCCATAAAATTATCGAAACACCTCTAAAATATAATCGTGCGCATAACGCGTCTTCCAAAGCTCCGATGGGAAATCTGAGACTAGATTTGTGATCAGTGCAACCAATCGAGTGGAAAAACAGTCTCAACCATATTTTAGAGCAACCGGGTTGAAATATTTTTTGAAAGTTTGACCAAAAACAGTGAGGGTACGCGACAGGGCTGCTACGCAGACTCATTACAGACCTACACTTATGTTTTTTCTCCATTTTTCGATGGAGGTCAAAATTCATAAAAATACACTGGTGCACGATGGGTCTGCATTGCGGACCAATGTAATTTTGGTGATGAGTTTTTCTTTTAATTCGGGAAGGGCCTTTTGGTCATTTTCCATCCTATCTTAAGTCCTAAAATGTATTTCTAAAATTGTTTATTAGCGATTGAGGGTTTCTAAACCCACTTTTTTTACGTTTCTATGCAATAATATTTTGAGAGGGGAGACACGAAAACTCTGAGGGTGAGGGTTGAATTCAAGTTCTTGAAGAGGAGTTGATAATTCGTCATCCTAAGTATGTAAAAGCTACCCAAAACATGAGGATTGTTCTCCTATGTGCCCCTTTGAATGTAGAAGGTTGATGGGTAAAGTCGATGATTCTTGTTTGACAAATTATTGCCTGATATCTTGAAATTTACTGTTAATCTACATATGTTTTCTTAAATAGATGATCATCACCATTTGAATTTCTTGCTTAATTGGTTATTTGAACTACTATATAAATTATATATGTGAAATTGTTAAAGAATCCATGAATGAATCTACGGGTAAAGGTCTAGATCTTGGGTTACGTATGTATGTGCGATTGCTGTGGTCTGGGCATTGATTTGAGTTAGTATTGATGATAATGTGCTGGAATTGATGGAGGGTGAGGCCCTTAGAGTCTTTAAGAGGTCACACTTGAGTTCTAAAGACTATTCATAATATTCCCGAATTGAGAGATGATGAGGAGAGATGATGCCTTTGTCCAAAAGAGACTAGATGATGAGAAATCTTGATGTTTGATGTTTTTGAGCATGTTGAGTCCTGCGAGGAGTATTGAGCACCAAAACTGTGAGACGGATGTTTCCTTAGTCCTAAAAGAGGACTTGATGCTATTTGAAACCCCAAATGTATTCCCTTTCACCATGGCAAGGTATTGGGTGGATGCCGCAATAACATCGATTTGTTGTACCATCATCGACTCATAAGTGATGGGTATAGGTATGAGAAACTACCAGATAGGTCTCCTGATGATAATTTGATGTTGATGTGATAGTATGAGTCTTGATTGATGGTGACGTGATAGAGTCTTAATCCTTATCTTGAGTTGAGGTTGAGAAACTGAGGAGCTGAGTTCATACTATATTGTTATGCATTTACTGGTTTACTTAAGCTCATTTTACATACAATATATTCCACTAATGCCCTTTTGGCACTGCATCATTTTATGATGTAGATTCGGTAGACAGAGGACTTCAGCAGGCCAATCATTGAGGTTCAGAGCTTCTTGATTTTAGATCATGATGAGTCCTCCCCCGCTTTTGGAGGATGGTTATTTCTTTAGTTTATTGAGTTGTTTTTCTTTGATTGTGGTAGCCATGGCTTGCTGCGATATCTTCTTAGACAGCAGTCATAGAGGGTTCATAGATGTAGACGGATGACATTTGATGTTGGGGTTCCTTTTTCCCCGTTATTCAACTTTTGAACTAAGTTTAATTTCCTCAAATCTTGCTTCACATGATGGATGTTAATGATGAGTTTGGTAGCCCGCTGACAGCTAGCATATTTCTTTAATATCTTTCGCAAATCAATTGATTGAATGAATGCGATGAGACTAGGTGGTTCACTTGGGAGCTAGTGATAGTCTCTGAGTGCCAGTTACGCCTAGAGTATCCTCCCGGGGTGTGTCAGTTTTGTTCTCGGTGCACATTAGTGTGCACTAACTTGCACCACCAGAAATGGGTGGAGGACGAACACGAAAAATCATGTAGAAACAGTAAGAAGAGGAAATACTACATGGACTTAGTATGAAGCTACATGCAGGAGTAAGCCAGGTGAAACAGAGATCTGAATCTAGCTTGATAATCTTCGAAAATGAACCAATAACACCAGAAAAGAGCTTAGGGATGAGGAAAGGGAAGGAGACTTCAACTAAGGAGTGGCCGGAACTTTTGAAATCTAAAGGAACAGATGGGAGAGTTCTACAAACCCTATTGAAAAGCAAAGAAACATTGGCCGCAAAAGATACTCCAACGAATATACAACAACCAACCCAGGAAGCATAACCTGAGAAACCTTGGGTCAACCTATTTTTTACTAATCGCCTAGCTACCTTAGATATGGATCTAACCTTCATTGCTCCTACTATAATAGAAAGGAAATAAGGGGAGGAAATCTTACCAGAAGACACTGCAGAGGATGATGCAAAGTGGAAATCATCGCTAGTTATGTATGTAATAGGGGTAGCACCAACTATAGGAGCAATGAAAAGGTTAATTCATGACTAGCCAAGGAACATTTTCTGTCAAACCAGTGGTGCTGTACCACATTAATGGATAATTTTTGTATGATTTGCTAATAAGGAAGAATACGACAAGGTACCATGCTCAAGTCCTCACCATATGCTCAAACGACCAATCATTATGAAGCCTTGGACCTCGAACTTTAACTTCAAAGAGGAGATTCTCACCACCATTCCTCTATGGATTAAACTACCCAACTTGCCACTTAATTGCCGAAAATGTTGTGGTTCTTAGTAAGATTGGGAGTAGCTTAGGCTAACCACTATATGCAGATGAGTGCACCACTAATGCAAGTAGAATCTCATTTGCTAGAATATTAGTAGAAATAGATATAACCAAAATACTTCTCAGAATAGTCAAAATACAAAATCCTAAGGGTAAGGTCTTTGAGCAGCCAATATGGTATGAGTGGAAGCCCATTCTTTTCCAAAAATATTTGCAAGTAGGATATTCATGCAAGGCGAAACTAGTTATACAATGCTACTGGCAAAGAAGGGATATATTCAAGATCAAAGAAGGATTGGGAACTAATAAAACAAATGAACAAACCTCAGGAAAACAATGCTTATACACAACAAAACAAATCCAATGCAGATGTGGAAAGAACGGAAGGAAATATAGATAATAATGTGGAAGAATGGCACACAATCAGACATAGATCAGGAAAACAAAAGGGTACTCAAGAGTTCACAATGCTGTCAAGAAGCACAAACAGAGTTATGAGCAAAAGTGAGGCTGGACAATATAGTGGCACAACAGAGGAAGTGAATGGAAAGACCCTCCAATAGAGACCAAACATGATAGTAACCTGGAATGTTAGAGGCTCTAATAAGGGGGTTAAGCTTCAAGAAATGAGGCTGTTCATAAGAAGGAATAGGATAAATTTCATTGCGATATATGAACATAGAGCTAGAGATGATAAAGTAAGTAGGATTATTAATAAAACCATGCCAAGATGGGAATGGATTACTAATGCAAATAGTAATACTAGAGAATCTAGATAGCTTGGGACACAACTATAGTCAAGTTTGAAAGTAAGGAGTCCTTAGAGCAGCACATACATGGTCTGCTAACAATAATCCAGGATGAAAACAAATCTGATTCATTGCAGTATATGGAATGCACACCATTGCTACTAGACGACCTTTACGGACAACCTTGAGAAGTCTGAACAACTATATTACTGAGCCATGGCTAATTATGGGAGACTTCAATACTCTATTGACATAAGATAATAGGCCTGTCAGGAGTCCAATTCAAAAGCCAGAAATAAGGTACTTCAATGAATGTCTGATATAGACTTATTTGAATTGCCAACTGTGGGGAAACACTTTACTTGGACAAATGGACATATGTTTAGTGGAAAAGACAAGGCTATGGTCAATGCAGAATAGATAACAAAAATACCGCTACTACAAATATTGATAATAGAACCCCTCTTCTCAGATCATTCACCTTTGGGTCTTACAGTGGAGCATCAGAGTGATAACAAAAAAAAAACCTTCAGGTTTTATAAATGTCTAACCCAATATCCAAGTTTTCAAGACAAAGTAACACAAGAATGGAGAGGCAAGCAAGAGGAATGGAAGGTGTATGGCAAAACCTAAAGACTGTGAGGAGACAAATGCAGATAATAAATAAGAAAGAGTACTTAGGAGTGTTTGACAAGGTAAAACAACTAAGGGAGCAACTGGAGGAAAGACAAAGTCAAATGACAATTCCTCCTGTATCTCATCATATGATTGAGGCTGAAAGAGAAACCAATAAGGAACTAATAAAGTGGAGTGTAGTAGCTTAAATTGGAAAATGCCAACACAAAATATTTCTTTGCCAGCATTAAGAATAGGAAAGCATGCAATCAGATCAATATGCTAATAAGAGAAAATGGGAGTCTATTGAGAGAAACATAGGAAATCATTGAAGAAGCTACGAGATTCTATCAGAAGCTGCCAGCCCCAACATGCCAGCAACACAATAGAGAATTTTAAAGGAAGCTTCAAACTATTCCTAATTATTGACTTCACCGAAGAAGATGTGCCAACAGCCCTTAAAGGCATAGATGACAATAAATCCTTGGGAGGAAATATTTTCAATGCACAATTTTTCAAGAAAGCTTGGCCTACAATTGGAAATAATGTTTTCTTTCAATCCAATGAGATGTACAAACCGATAAATAGAACCACAGTCACTCTAATCCCAAAGGTAAAACACCCTAACTCAATAAAAGAGTACAAATATATATCTTGTTGCACTATCATTTATAAAATTATATTCAAAATATTTACTTAGAAGCTTCAGAGTGTTATGGATTACCTTGTAGATCCTAGTCGGGTTACATTTGTCCCGCATAGAATGCTTATTGATAATGTGAGACTAAGTCATGTGCTGATCAAGAGATATGAGAGGAGGGAATATCACCTAGATGTATGTTCATAATTAACATGCAGAAGGCATATGATTCACTGGAATGACAGTTCCTTGAAGAGGTTCTGAAGGGCCTGCAAATGTCTTCAAAGTTTATCATTTGGATAATGCAATGTGTGACAACAATATCTTATGCTATAATGGTGAATGGTTCTCCCAGTCCTCCTTTCAAGGTAAAAAGAGGGGTCAGATAGGGTGATCCTTTGTCACCTTAACTGTTTGTTCTAGCAATGGAGTACCTTACTAGATCATTAAAAACATTGAGAAGAAAGGAAGGCTTCAAGTTTCATCCAAGATGCCAAAAATAACATATCATCTAACTGAGCTTTGGTGATGACCTTCTGCTATTTAGTAGAGAAGATCTTTCATCACCAACATTGTTATATGACTCCTTTCATTTCTCTAGAGTATCAGGACTAATATCTAATCAAGCTAAGAGTGGTATATATTTTGGTGGAGTTAATGAAATAGTACAACAACAAATACTCTTTCACACAGGCTTCACAAAACGCTCCTTAACATTCAAGTATCTAGGAGCTCCATTAAGTTCTAAAAGGCTGACAATACACTAACACCAATTAATGCTTGATAATATGGTAGATAGAATCAAGTCATGGATAGTAAAGTACCTCTCATATATTGGAAGGCTCCAACTGGTGTAAAGTTGCTAACATCAATTCAGGTTGTCTGGTCACAAATCTGTTTAATTCAACAGGTGAAAACAATTTGTAGGAGATTTCAATAGACATGAGAAAATCAACATAAAAGAAAAGCCCCTATTGCTTGGGATATAATATGCAGGTCTAAGGCGACAAAAGGACTGAATGCATTTGAAACTCAATGCTGGAACAAAGCAGTCATCCTAAAGTATCTATGGAACCTAACAAAAAAGAAGGTCAAGCTATGGATAGAATGGGTACATATTTACTACCTGAAGGGGAAAAAGCCATGTGAAGTTCAAGCTAAACAAGCTTTATGGACAATTAGAAAAATACCGCAAGCAAAAGTTTGGATGGATAAAGTAGACCTGCAAAAAGAAGAAATCATTGAAGCAAGTAGCTTCTCCATTAAAGAGAAGTACAGGCTACTAAGAGGAACATACACTAAGGTGCATTGGAGAAGGTTGGTTTGTAATAACCATGACAGTCCTAGATGGTTACTCATATTATACTTAGCCCTACAGTAAAAGCTTTTCACAAGATACAAATTAGAGATGTGGGACATTACCACAGAAACTTTGTGTGCCCTGTGTAATACCTAGGTTGAAACACATTGACATTTGTTCTTTACATACAATACAACTAAATAGATATGACAACAAATGTTGGATTGGTTATCTATTAGCAGGCATAGTTAGGGCTGGGAAAAGGAGGTATCATGGACTATGAGGAATGCAGGATTGAAGACCATAGCATCAGATATATACAAAATTACATTAGTAGCTGTTGTATATTTTGTATGGCAGGAGAAATACTATTGAAATTTCAACAAAAAAACAGGAGCAAAGGGCAAATTGTAAGGCTGATAATTCAGGAAATACACTCAAATGTAGCTTAGTTCGTAAACTGACTATTACAATGAGTAGATTAAACAGTTATCCATGATATGATAAGATATAGCCAATGTGAGATATGAAAATTGCGCTCAGAGAATGGAAAGTGTCCATCTACTAGGTTTCAAAATTGTACATATTGATAGATTTGGTAATATAATTTTAGTTACCAAAAAAATATCATACCTAATGACATGATCAAAATAGTTAGATATTATCATTGATATAATACCTTTATGTTGATTTACTTTTATTTTTTTTTAAAAATATTATAATATAAAATGAAGGAAAATACTTCCACATTTTTTTATATTCAATACTTTTAGTTGTCGTTTATTATTTTTGGACTAATCTCACCCTTATGATGAACTAAGTGCATGTAAAATCTCAAAAAAATTGTAATTAATTTAGAAACAACATGCTTGATGATATGATCAAAATAGTCTCGAAGTATAAATATGATCAATAAATAAAAAGAAAGATAGTTAAAATATTATAATTAGTGTATAATACAATCTAGAAGGAATTTGATATGACGAAAGTGGTTAAAGATAAAAGAATGGACAAAGAACTAAAGTTTGGAGCTTTATGACAAGGTGGACGCTTAATGTCCTCCATCATTTCCAAATAAATGTATTAGGAGGTGAGAATTGCATAATGTAACTTTGCTTATCACATCCAAGACATTATTTGGAAGAGTATGCCCAAATATGGAAGATAAGTTGGCCATTTCATATCCAATTTAGTGTAAGGGAATTTATAATTCAAGCTCACATGTTAGATCAGACACTTTATGTTAAGGCGTTTCGAGTCTCAAAATTTTGGATCTATTTTTATAAGATTAAGAGAAAGAGTATTTATTAAAATTTCAGAGCTAGGTCTTGCTCTTCAAAGAAAATTCAGACTAATTGTAATGATTTGTTTGGTCACTTCGAATATTAGAATTTATTTTTTTCAAAAAACTATTTTCATCATTTTATAGTTTGATTTATGAATTACATTGACGTACGTTATGATTTTTGAAAAATCCAATGCATATCGGATAAGAAAACTAAAATTTTAAAAATTAAAAATTTTCTCAAAGTTAACAAAATGAATAAACAAGCTCAAAATTATAGTTTATCAGTTCTACTAGGTTGAAAAGTGATTCTATAACTTAGTTGGATAATTTACATCAATTTCGATGAATTTGAAAGTGAAGGGGGTGGACACATGAATTAATAACTAGTTAAGTTGAGAAATTGAAGTTGGCCACGGTCATTAATGTGTCAAGACAATCTTAGATCGGCATTTGAGTATTCCTACAGATTCATAGCATGCTTTAGGAGTAATTTGCATATTCTATTTGCATTATGAAGGACTTGGATAAATCTGACATTCAAATAGATAAGAGACATCAATTATTTTTTTTAATGTTTGATGCTAGTGGTTGTTTCTCCTGATCACAAAAGGGAGTCAGTAAAGGGACTCATCATCGTATATGAATGGAAAGGAAAGACAGAAATCATGCACTTAAGCGGGTAGAGTCAGTGAATTCAAGTATGTAACATGTTCTCAAAGGAGAGTCTCATGATTCCGTAAAAGAATGTCTAGCTATAATAAAGTATTTTTTAGATAGAGATTATACATTTTGTATCATATTTTAAGTTATAGACCTCAGATTTTAGTAACTTTGGAGTGATTTTCAAGATACATCATAGGGTTAGAATCTAACCTTCCTATTTTTATTTATTCATGAAAACAAATATTTTTTAGTCATTTAATTCATGTTTTGAATTGAAATGGAGAATTTAAATTTCAAAGTCTAGAATATAAAAAATGAAGATTTTGGAGGTCGATTTTGATTTTGATAAGATTTGAGATTTAAGGTGGATAATCTGTATATAATTTTATTTTGGAAAAAAATTGACCTCAAAAATCGAAATTTACTTTTCGTTAATTTTTTTAACAACATAATTTTTTTGTTAATATGAGTATAAATGGACTCATATACATACTATTGTGGAATTTATTTTTGATAGATTGTGAGCATTTAGAGGCTCCCAGTAAGTTTATTATGTGACCTTGCAGTGCTTCAAAAGTTTAATAAATTATGTTTTTCTGTACTCATGGTGGATATTTATTTAGATTTTACTCCTTTTATTTATTTTTACTAGTCAATTAATTTTACAATAGATTTTTATTTATATTTGTCACTTTTAATATATTAATAAAAGATACTTATTTTTTTATATATTATCCTTAATATTAAGTATTTGCTTCGCAAATCATTTTCCAAGACCTATAAAGATAGTATGGTAAAATAAAGATGATAATTATTATTTCCTTAACAAGAGTGCAAATTCAAATATGATATTTGAAGATGAATGGATGGAGTAATACCTATTTTAGTATTTAGTAAATTTGTATACATTACGTGCATCTAAATTAATTCATACATCTTTCATAGTTAATGATTTAAATTTCAATATTGCTTTGACAATTCGCTAGCTTCTACCCAAACAAAAAAGTGAGGGCTTAGCGCGAAAAAATTACTTTATAAGTAAGACAAGAAGTAAAGGTGTGGCTGTTGCGGGATAACTATTGCGCCTTAGCACATCCCTTTTATATTATTGAAATAGATAATATACATATATAATTAAATGCATATATAGGTCACGACGTCTTAGACATAAAATGGCCAATGCAAATTGAAAGGTATAATGATTCTCAATTAAGATTTCACTATACGAAAAATGCTCAATAATTAAGGAAAAATTGGTCCCTAAAAGTGAGCTTTGGTCCTTCAGTGTCAATAGCGATTGAAAAATTTGATTGCTATCCCATCCCTATAGCCTTGTTCGCTAAAAATCATTATGGATGGGATGATATAGCTGGTCCTTAAATGATCATTGTGACTGGTATAAAATTAGTCAGTAAAATTGTTTTAGAGACCATATTTATGATCCTTGGTTGACTAAAGAAAGCACTTTTGGGACTATATTTGCTGATCCTTGCATACAATTTTAAATGGTATTTAAATGTTTTCAACGATCAATTTTGTCGCGACTTATTCCTAGGTCCTAGACGTGACGCGGCGAAAGGGAAGTTCGGAGATAACCCAAACAAGCCTCTTCGCATATCATGTACACATCCTTAGTTACGCAAGCAAAATAAACAATAACAAGAGTCAAATATTGAAAAGGGGAAGCGGGACTAAGGGAAGTCTTTCATAATCATAGAAACATAAGGAGAGTCAAACTCATAAGCATATACAAACATAGTATCCAACAACACCTCTACTAGAGAATGGAGCCGGGACGAAGGCACTTCCCGGGCTCACCCTCATAATAATAAGTATCCATCATAAAGTATAAGTCTCAACATAGTTGAGTAAAAGTAGATATTGTCCTTGGAGTTGAGGACTCACCAAAGCTTTCTTCAAAGAACTGAACTAGCTACGTGGAGGAGGATGATCGATAGGAGCTCTGGTCCCTATATGGTAATATTATGTAGGATAGAGTATGCGTTAGCACTTGAAATGTAATAAGTATGCGGGGTGCAATGCATCAAAGATATAAGCCTTAATATTCAAAATGCATAATCATAATCAATAGATATATAATCTCAATATGACATGCATGATCAATGCTCATGATAAAACACGTTTGCAAAACATTTCTTTTGTATATATTGTTCAACACAATAGAGTGACATGATTAGCTCATCCAAATACCTTATACAAGAGGGTAGGGACTATAACATGAGTCATGACCCCTTCTAGTAGGTAACGGATAGTATATGGTATTAAGTCGTACATGAGGGTAAGGTATACAACATGGTTCATGACCCTTTCATGTAGACATTAGATGATGTATCATAATAAGTCGTACATGAGGATAAAGTATACAACATGGTTCATGACCCATTTATGTAGACATTTACATTACACTAGAGGGTGAGGAGTGCAGCATGGTTCATGACCCCTTCTAGTGGGCTTTACAATCCATAAGAGCATAAAACTTAGCATAAAAACTCAATAGTTCGCGGGTAGATCATAAAGACTTATCATGATTTCAATACATGCTTGGGAGCCCATAATTATCTTGAAATACTTAACTTGTAAAATCATACAAAACCTCATCAATGGCTTGAGAATTCTTTCATGTAAGATCATCAAATATACAGTGGGTTCATGCTACTTGTTCAAAATCATGCAACTCAAGAGTAAAACTGTTAAACCCCGTGAATAATTAATTATGGTAATTCGTCGCGTTGGAAAATTTTCGTAAATTTTCTGAAATTGCACTT